>CM071571.1:133557881-133664758 GCA_036426205.1 Ascaphus truei
AAACCTAATTGCACAAATTGGAATCCCTGACGCTTGTTTCGTCACCCAGAGGGCGGCTTTTTCACAGGGCTGATCGATGCATTTATCAACTTTTAGCCACTATTTTAGTTTTCACATTAATACTGTGGCGCTACAATTTTTGTGTTTATATATATATATAGCCCTTTTGAAAAGTCGCACTCTGGGGACTGAAACACATCAGGGATTCCAATTTGCGCAATTAGGTCATCCGATGCTGCGCATGCGCACGAGGCAGCTTTGGAGCGCACGATTATATATAACAGCTCAAGGTATAACAAACTGAGTGGTATATATTATGGTGTGGAGAGTAGAGAATCGGTCAGATAGTGCTATCTCTATATATGACCTACCTATTATATATTTAAATAAATAATGTTGAGTATATATAACCAACAGATAAGGATGTTGTAACCAACTGGAACTGATTGACTGGTACATAATGGTAGTGAATAGGGACAGGTTAGATGGTGTTATTTCTCTCTGCTCCCCTACAGTATATTGTAATATAAATAATACCCAACAGGTAACCATCTCAAAATGGCTGACTGAGGCATGCAAAAACCTACCTTACCCTGCTAATGCCAACCAAAGTGGCAGCAGGAGCCGGGGCATTATAGTAGGGGCAAGTACCATGAACTTGAGCCAAGGCAGGCCAAGAAAAATGGTGGTTCGGTTATCCTATTAAATATGAAGGAGGTTTTGAGGTTAAAGTTTGACGGCAGTTCTGAAGTTGATGTAAAAATACCAGTTTTACTTTACATCGGAATCAAAGAGATTAGAGACAAAATGAAGGTAAATAGGGGAGATTCACTAAACTCTGATACCGGGATTATACCGTGATTCATGAAATCAGTGGCAGCTAACACTGGATTGCATGCAGTACCTCATATTGGAGCTTAGCAAATCCCAGACATTGTTTTTGGAGTCCAAAATTGATTACAACTGAAGATGGAGATAAATATAATAAACATATTTGTGATCACGCTCTGGCGAAAACTGCAACGTATGGTTTTGCAGGAACAAAGATAAAGGGGGATCTTTTCTAACGCAGTGCATATATAGACCTTTATCTGAAAGGCTTAGCAAATATCTGCGTAAATAAAGTCCTACTTCTCATCAGAACAATTATAATAAAGGTTTTACTCAGGAAACGCACCGGGGTTAAGATACAAAATGTAGAAAAACAATGCACCTAGTTCTGTTTTTTAGTGTAGACACAATGGGCAACAACAAATAGTCATTTCATACTGAAATAATGATTAATTTGAAAGGATGTTATTTGTGGCATTTTCCATGCCCACGATGTGTGGCTCTAAATCAAAATTCCAGAGTTGGTGTCAGTTTTCTTTAAGACACATATCCGCCTGTGGCTGACGACATTTTCCGCTATTTTGTTTATTCTGTCCAAATAAATTATGCAAACCGAGGATGAATAACGACCAATTGCGCTGCATTAGGTCCCACTGATAAATATATATCTGTGCTAATAAACCGGTCGTTATCAAAAATCAGTAAAACCGTGTATGTTCCCTGATATTAGCACCTCCGCAAAGTATAATTACACGCCCAAAACCTGAGGCCTACTTCTCATTAGCATAGGATAACGCACTGCCTGGTGTGAGCTTCATATTTAACCCGAGTAACCCCGGCCTTACATAAAGGGGGCGTTTCTCTCTTTTACACCGGAAATAGTTTTGCTGGGGAAAGAGACTATTTTACTAAATACCTAGTGGCGTATATCTCTCTCCAAACACACCTTTATAACAATATTTGGAGACACTTGAGATATATGCTAATGTGGATATGCAAAGTATATTAAAATGACCCAAATTGGCATATATCCCAGGTATCTGGTGTTTCCCTCTTTGTGCCCACATGTTGGCATGAGGGTTGTATCTCATGGTCTGGGTGGGAGTAAACGCCACCTTGGAGAATTAATGTCAGGTTAAGCCCTTAATGTAACTATAAGGACCTCAGTTTGAAACTACGACCGACCGTTACTACACCAACGACAATGCGCTTCCCGCATGGAAACAGCACGTAACACGGTTGTCATTCGGTTCCAGATACATATTAGCATAATGAGGCGATGATAACTTAGTTTCACTGTCTGTGGATCTGGGCCAGAGTCCCACATATAGGGCCAAAGCGCTGTGCTCATTTATATTACATATACAATATATAGAGGCCAAGCGCTGTGCTCATTTACTAAATATACAATAGGGCCAAAGCGCTGTGCTCATTTACTAATAATATACATATAGGCCAAACGCTGTGCTCATTTACTAATTAATATCAATATGGGCCAAAAACGCTGTGCTCATTTACTATAATATACATAAGGGCAAAGCGCGTGCTCATTTAACTAATAATATACATAGGGCCAAGCGCGTGCTCATTACTAATAAATACAGGGTAAGCGTTGGCTCATACTAATATACATATGGGCAAAGCGCTGTGCTCATTACTGATAATATACATATGAGGCGCATAAGCACTGTGCTCATTTACTAATAATATACATATGGCCAAAGCATGTGCTCATTACTATAGAATTTGAACATATAGAGGCCAAGCGCTTGTAGCTCATTATTACAATAATTATTACATAGGCCAAAGCGCTGTGCCGTGTTTACTAATAATATACAATAGGGCAAAGCGCTGTGCTCATTACTATAATTATACATATAGGGCCAAAAGCCTTGTGGATTCTATGTAATTAATATACATATAGGGAGCCAAAGGCATTGTGCTCATTTTACTAATAATATACTATGTATATGGGCCAATAGCGGCTGTGCTTCATTACTAATATATATATTCAATAGGGCCAAAGCGCGTGTGCTCATTTACTAATAATATACTATATAGGGCCAAAGCGCTTGTGCTGACATTTACTAATATATACATAGGGCAAAGCGCTGTGCTATTTACATAATTATATTATTAGGGCCAAACGACTGTGCTCCATTTAATGAATAAATATATATGGGCCAAAGCGCTGTGCCTCATTTACTAATTAATATACATATGGGGCCAAAGCCTGTGCTCTTTATTTGATATTACTATTATAGGGCCAATATGCGCTGTGCCATTTACTTAATAATATAATATAGGGCCAAAGCGCGTGTGTCTCATTTACTTAAATATAAATATAGGGCCAAAGCGCTGGGCTCATTTATAATAATAACATTATGTAGTGGCCAAAGCGCTGTTGCTCATTTGTACTAATATATAACATATGGGCCAAAGCGCTGTTGCTCATTACTAATAAATTACCTATAGGGCCAAGCGCGTGCTCATTTACTATAATTATACATATAGGGCCAAAGCGTGTGCTCATTATCTGATATATACATATAGGGCTCAAAGCGACTTGTAATTTACTATAATTCTACATATAGGGCCCAAAGCGCTGTGCTCATTTACTAATAATATATCATAGTAGGGCCAAAGCGCTGTGCTCATTACTAATAATATACATATTAGGGCCAAAGCGCTGTGCTCATTTAATAATAATATACATATAGGGCCAAAGCGCTGTGCTCATTTAATAATATACATATAGGGCAAAGCGCTGTGCTCATTTACTATAATAAGTAACATATAGGGCACAAAATGCGCTGTGGAATACGTTGCTCATTTGATAATAATATACATATAGGGCCAAAGCGCTGTGCTGCATTTACATAATAATTAGTACAATAAGGGAAAAGCCTGTGCTCATTTACTAATAATATACAATATAGGGCCCAAAGCGCTGTGCTCATTTACTATAATATACATATAGGGGCCAAAGCGCTGGTGCTCATTTACTAATAATATACATATAGGGCCAACGCTGTTGCTCATTTACTGATAATATACATATGGGCCAAAGCGCTGTGCTCATTTACTAATAAATAACATATAGGGCCAAGCGCTGTGCTCATTAACTAAATAATATAATATAGGGCCAAAGCGCTGTGCTTCATTTACTTAATAATATTACATATAGGGCCAAAAGCGCTGTGCTCATTTTACTATAATATCATATAGGCACAAGCGCTGTGCTCATTTACTCATAAATACATTATAGGGCCAAAGCGCTGTGCTCATTTTACTAATAAATATACATATAGGGCCAAAGCGCTGTGCTATTTACTAATAATATACCTATAGGGCCAAAGCGCTGTGCTCATTACTAATTAATATACCTATTAGGGCCAAAGCGCTGTGGGGCTCATTTACTAATAATATAAATATAGGCCAAAGCGCTGTGCTC
The DNA here is from genome assembly GCA_036426205.1 of Ascaphus truei. Taxonomy (NCBI): domain Eukaryota; kingdom Metazoa; phylum Chordata; class Amphibia; order Anura; family Ascaphidae; genus Ascaphus; species Ascaphus truei. The sequence continues at coordinate 133,562,167 of CM071571.1, forward strand.
ATTTACTGATAATATACTATATAGGGCCAAAGCGCTGTGCTCATTTACTATATATACATATAGGGCCAAACGCTGTGCTTCATTTACTAATAATAAACATATAGGGCCAAAGCGCTGTGCTCATTTACTAATTAATATACATATAGGGCCAAAGCGCTGTGCCATTTACTAATAATATCACATATGCGGGGCCAAAGCGCTGGTGACCTTCATGTGAACTTCGTCATGGTATGATATCGTTCCTACCTATCTCTCACTAGTGCCATGATAGCACCTGGAGCTGGGTGGAACAGGTTACTAGGACCACATAGGAACAACTTGTCCAACCTTTTGGAAGAGACTGTGTGGATATCGTTTTTTTTACATGTTATTTAAATTTTTCATATTGTTTATATTTTATATAAAGTGAATATATATATTGCTAGTGTCTTTCTTTTGCTCTCTTTTTTGTTTTTATGTTGTCTAGTGTGCCCAGTTTGATCGCGAGAGAAAGATTTGAGCAGCAGGATTGACCATCTTGGATATTTCTGGATTTCCGAGACCAGCGCATACCCAATTTTCTATCTACCCTTTATAATCATCAAAGTTATGCCTTTTTTTAAATATAATAAAGATATCACAGATTTCATTATAAGAGAACCCCAGATTGTATCTCTACTATATGGCTGGCTGAGATAAAACAGTGCTGTTTGAGTCTTTAAAACATTTGGTAGCTTTATTTTAGTATATAAATCTTTTTAAACTTGCAGAATTGTCATAAATACCTGGCTGCAGTACAGTAGTTATAAAAGTCACCTCAAAGTTATCATACATTGTCATCATTGTATCTGTTATAACAGAGCAATCAATTTCATCTCTAAAACATGCAGTAAATATAGCAAAATGATCCGTTCCTGTGGCTTTTTGCTACTACGGGGGATTATGAGAGGTTACATCTCAAAGGTCGCCTTGAAGGACACCAGCCACTCACCAATAGATACCGGCCATGATCTATTGATATATTGAGCTTCTTTGTGAGCTAATAGTCAGTAGCTGAGACAAATCAGCTATAAGAAGTACATGACGTTCATGATGCCAAATTTGTTGCCACAGTGCATGTTATTTCAAGGTTTGTGAGCTACATACTAAATACTGTGTTTGAAGACTTGAACTATACCAGCATATACAGTAAGTATTGATTTTGTCCTTTGGAGCTTTACCATCACTACACTTCTATTGATAGGAAATATTAGTAAGAGGGTAAGCTTGAAAGCAATTTCCCATACTGTGAGCACAACTAGCTTGAAAAGAAATTGTGCTTCTGCACATATTTGGGGATAAATAACACAGCACGTGAACATGTATCCTATAGCTGTCTAAATAGTGATACAAATGAAAGCAAACATTGTGACATGAGGTCTTGCTTAAATGATCTAGACAGACTTGAAGCTATTGCATCGGAAGGTTGTCACAGCAGGCCTTTCTTCAAATCAAGATATTGATTATATTGATTTAAACAGCTAACTCATTAAAATGTTCCTGACCCTTAGAATGAGCTTGAGAAAGGGATGTTTATTTTGTGTAATAGAGAATAACATTGTTATATCTTAACAGAAATTGCAAAGATGAATAGTTTAAATCATTGCATTGCTAAAAGCCGCAAGGGCCAACTACACTGATCTACTCTACCAGAGATAACTTGTATCTGGATCAAACAAGTAAACATTTTTTTAAAAATCATGTATTTCTTACAAAGAAGTTGTGTTATCCTCATCTCTTATAAAAGATGTCCCTGTACGGATGTGCAGAGGTACGCAATGGAGACCGTTTTAAGGTGAAAACTAAAATGAGGCTTTATTGCGCCTGGTCCTTTAACACGGCAAAAATACACAAAATAAAGGCTTACTCTGCTTTGGGGAATATCTACACTTTACTCTGTCCCTTTCTAACCGGGTGGGTAGCTAAGCTAGTTACCACCCCCAAACATATATACATATATATATATATATATACAGCACTTCCACTGCAGCAAGGGATTCTGGGAAATGACATGCAAATGAGCACACAGTGTCACTTTTTGCCTCAATAACCATTTTTAACATGGTTCCCTATAGGCTTAAGCTTGCTGCATGGTCACAGCTTTGAGCACAGCCAGGGTTAAGGTGCATACCCAGAAAACCACCCACAGACAGCCGTTTCGACCTTGATGGGTCTCATCAGTGTGGGGTTGATTTTACTGGGAATGCAAGAGAGGCTATGGGATAGGCTAAACCATAATACTGAGTTAAGTTATGGTGAGTAAAAAAAGTGACAAAAACCCTCCACAGGAAAGCAAATATGCAAATATAACTGTATGCTCATCTGCATGTCTTAGGCAGGTCTGCAACCCCGCCTTTCCCCATTATCACCCAGCATACAGCACTTCCACTGCAGCAAGGGATTCTGGGAAATGACATGCAAATGAGCACACAGTGTCACTTTTTGCCTCAATGTTAAAAATGGTTCCAATCCATGAAGAAAGTCTCGTATCTGTTTGTTGTAGCTGTAGGAGAAGGCCTCTCTGCTGTCCTGGGTCAGCACACTTGTGTGCTATGGCAATGTCTGTGTCCAGGTATAGAGGTCTTGTCCCCTTGTCTTGATATCAGCATACAGTCCTTCTGCAACTTAAGACATCTGTTCCTCTGGTCAGCCCTAGTTGTGGGCTAAGGAAATCTCCTTCCTGTTTCTCAGAACAGGCTTTTTCTAACACAGTCTTAATAAGCCAGGTGGAGCCTGGTTGGTTGCCTGTGCAATTAACCAGCACACTGCTGGATTTAGAGACAGTTTTTCTCAACAGTGATAAGTTCCTGTTACAGTCCCCTTCCCCTTTTTTTGTCTTACCATAATGGAAAGCAGGGGGTCCCGGGAGCTGAACCACATGATTTTAATCTGATATTGATAAAGGTAGTGTTGGTACTTTTTAAATCCATTGTCACATGATCCAATAGGAAGACACAACTGACGCCATTTTCTTTCCCCTGGAAAGGACTGCAACGTGTAACTTCTACTCAGAGCTGAAAATAGAATATTGCAGCACTGGGGACTCCCTGGTTCGCATCCCAAAATAATGGCGGGACTGGGACTTGGAAGAAAAAAAACAGTGGGAACTACGGCATCAAATGGACATCCACTCAGAAATATAGTAAAATATTTAGTACACTAATGAACTGTTTTATAATTGTTCCAATTGTTCTAATTGCCATTTTTTGTATTTGCAAATACACACATTTTATTGTTTGGTGTTTATGAGTAGGCAGGAGAAAACATAATGCTGCTATAGCTTGTTAAGTAGTAAATGGAAAGAAGCCTTGATTGTTTCTGCAAATGAATAGTTAAAAAGTACTGAGACTTAAATAAGACAACATTGATTATAAGATGGTAAGTGCATACAGCAGATAAATGAATAGCAATTGCAAGCAGTGCTTAGTAGTGTACACAAACGTCTTTTCACTAAGCTTTGACTGCTAGTTCAAACATCCATAGGTACTTACAATTCCTAAACTAATCAAAAAGCTTAAGGACCATTGCTAAAGGCAGGCAACCAAAAGAAACATGCATGTTAAATGTTAGCAATGTTCCTTTCAATGTGGTTTCTACTTACTGTATTTAAAACTGCAAACCAAGCAATATCCTATATGTGTGTTTTAAATAAATCAGTTCTATACTATGAGAAAATATTTGTAGTATTTTTTTTTAAACAACTGTGAATGACATTTTCTATGTATTATAATGTAACAGGCATTTTTTGTTTCTATAGCAACCATTTACAAAGTCACGTCCCCTTCCTCTGCTAAAACAGGCTCTGACACACCCCTTTTTGAGCCCTGCCCTCTCTTTAGCAGTGCACCAATTGTATCTAGTGACTGCCTGGTTACATGATCTAACCCACAGAACTTTGCATCTTTGGTCCTCTCATGCTGCACTGACAGCCATTTAATGAACCCCCAAGCCAAAGCTTCGTCGATCGATCACATGAGAACAAATCGATCAGCAACTTAGCTAATTAATTATCTTTGTGTGGATTGTATTTATACACATATTAAAGCGGGGGAAAAGTAAATAGAAATTAAAAAAAACAGCGTGTACTGCTGCTTTAAGGCTTTGGTCCATTTTTGTTCATTTTGCATTCACTTCGACCTTTGTTTAACCTACAACTGATCTTACATGTTCTAATTATTTAGAAACAGTAGTGTGTTCATCATGAAGTAGATGTTATACATAAATTGTAGCAAATATAAAATACCGATAAATATGTTTGCATATTTTCCACAGGTCCCAAAACATGTTTCATTCACCTCATTGTCACAGAGGTAAATAAAGGGGATAGGAAGTGACATGCTCAATAGATTCATGTAGAGACATGTGCAGAGGTACATATAATGGAGGCCGATTTGGGTGAAATTATATCTTGGCTTTATTGAGCCTGTTCCTTTTTCCAGGCAAAACATACAAAAACAACAAAATAACAAACCCCTAACCCTTTGCAAGGGCTAACTTACTTCCCCAACCTTATCTGCAGGACTGGGGGATATTCCCATTACCAGCCTATCACCCCAAAGTCTCAGAAAGTACCATAAGCAGGTGGCCTTCCATGTCAGTCTCTGGCAGGTTCCTGGGTCCTCTGTGTCCAGAAAATATAGGTATCTGGGTGTCTTGATCTCAGCACAGCATTTGTGCTCAAGACAGTGTCTGTGTGCAGGCTTCTCTGCTCTCCTTCTGTCAGCCAAAATGTGAGCTAAGGAATCTCTCCCCGGTGTCTCACACAAGGCTTTTAACAGAGCTCTCATTAGTCAAGGTGGAGACTAGTTAACTGAGTGGCTGCAATACACTATCTCTCTGCTGGATTCTCAGAGCTCTGAGGCTGATAGGGATAAGTCCCTGTTCCACACTGCATGACAAGTGGTATGAATGAAGCAGATTGTATGTCCTGTTGAAATCATGCAAACACTCCTGGCTAGAGATAGGCCAATCCACCAAAATTTATTCCCCGGATTTTAGCTGATGTTACCCCAATATCCGTTCCGCAGTGTAAAATCTACAAACGGATTTGGTTGGTTTTAAGCCGGAGGATTAATCAAAAACCGCCATTGTATACAATCCGTTTACGGATTTGTAGAATACAATACGTGGATTTAGGAATCCGTGGCGAATTCTTAAGAATTCACAAATGAATTGCTGAATCCGTGGATTGGATTGTACAAATCCATCAATGGATTGTGGAGTCCGCAGAGTGTATTGGAAATAATAATTTAAAAATCCACAAAACGCAAATCACCCTTTTTGAGATAGATCTGCTGGAATCTGCGGACCGAAGGAACCAACCGAACTGCTGCAGATCCAAATTCTCCAAAACGAATTCGCCGATCTCTACTCCTGCCTATGTTATCTTTGCTGTACCCACCGTAAAACATATATATATATATATAGCCGTAGCCTGATTGAGTCTGGTATGCATCATTGTATGAAAAGATAGGGCATATGTTCTTAAAGAAAATTCACTATAATTTCCCTTGGCATTATAATTTATTTAATGCAAGCAAAACTTTAACAAGTATGGTAATGCATTCGAAAACAAGTGCATTTTTGTGATGAACCCTCAACAGTATACAGGTGAGTAATTTAAAACCATTATGTTTTGTCTTTAATAGACTTATATTATAGTGATAGTGACAAAGAGGTGCTACACTATAAGTGATCACTATTAATAATAACGTGACAGTATAAAAGCAATGTAAGCTGTGAACAATAAATAAACGTGTAATTAACGTGTCAAGTGAATAAATAAATAAAGATTGTAACTCCCTGCTCAAACCCTTCTGGCAGGGCCTGTCTTCTCTGGTCCCCAAATTGAAGAATTGAAGTCTCGTAACCCAGGGGGAGCATAAAGGGAGACAAAACACAACAATCTAAGTGCAGACAATAGTGTTGAGTGAAATAACTCAATGGTAAGCTTGGCTCCTATGTGCAGCCTACTCACAGGATTTCAGTGTTAATCAGGCAACATCAAAATAGCTTCAGGTGGTGTGGATAACAGATGGTCTTCTGAGTTTGAAGTGGTATTAAACTCCAGTATTAGTGAGATCATGGGATGTAAAAGTAAAGGAGATACCCATAGTGCAGATCAATAGTATAAGGTATAAATTTATGACAAATTCAAAAATGCACACTTACGATAAAAACGTTTAAAATACGCATGAATCACAATTGTGATATGAATGATCGGCTCGGCTAGCCGAACGCGGAGGAGTCCCCAGAGTGTATCAGACTCTCAGCGGAGGCGGGGGGTGAGCCACGGCACGAGTCGATCCTTCATATTTCAGCGTTGGTTTCAGCCTTGGGGACCCCCTACTTCCTGAGATACAGGCTCCATTATGGGGTGATGTATCCCCCTGCAGGATTTAAATCTCAAGGTCACGTGACGCGGGAGATTTAAAAGCACAGGGGATACCGGCACCCCATTACGGGGCCTGTAACTTGGGAAGTAGGGGTCCCCGAGGCTGAAACCAACGCGGTTCAGCTCAGGAGACCCCCTGCTCATGTACACTATTATTAAAATCAATATTTTTACTGCACAATCGCTTTTAAGGGCCATGCATGGAGACGCAGCATCTCCGTGCAGCTCATACAGGCTGCAGTTTTTTCTATCAGCTATCGCGCTGTAGAATTTATAGCACAATAGCGCTGATACAAAATACAGGTCACACGATTTTTATCAGCCTTAAAAAATGGCCTTCACTTCTTGGTGAATCCCGCTTGGCTTCATGTCTTATAGCGCAATAAAAAAAAATGCATATTTGGACGCAAATGCACTGATTTTATCACTGTTTTGTAATGTGAAGTTTTGAGATAAGGGAAGTGTGTTGCTCCGCGCTAATGGTGGCACTGTAAGGGATCCCTCTTGCAGCCTTTAGTCTGGGGGGGTTCCACACATCCCCCAAAGAAGTGAGCTCCCACGAGGGGGGCTCACAGACAGGAAAAACAAGTGACAGGCAGGCGCACTAAGGGGTATGAATACTTTATTAATAAAACAGGACAGTGGGCACAAGCATCCACTGAGGGGTTAAAACAGATATGTCAACAAGGATCATTAAAATAAAATTACTGGTAATTCACTAATATGGTCGGTGAATAGCACCGGGTCTACACAGGATCTCGCTAGTACTGCAGAAAGGGTCCGGACCAGACTGAGTACTTATCCTGCTAGAAGCGTGGAGACCCGCTCCCACCGGCTGCAAAAACTCCACGAGAACTGCCGCCACGTGACCTCTACGCGTTTCGCACGTAGTGCTTCGTCAGGAGGTGTGACTTACGCTATATGAAAACAGACTATCATCACCACCATTTTGGCTCAGCCGCCATTTTGAGTGTTTTCTTGTATGTATGTGTATCTGTTTATTTGCGTATGAAAGCTGCGCTGCAGAGCATCGCTCCTAGCAAAGACCAACCCTTGTATTATTCCTACTTGTCATGAAATTTGAAATAATTGCATTGACACAGTTTTTCTAACGAATTCATTCTTGCTGAGCCCCTGCTTCTCTTATCTTGCAGCTACACACAAAGGGCTAAGAGGTTCACTCCTTAAATCAGGAGGTTATGAGGCCCAAATTACGGGGAGATATGTACGGAAAGGTTAGCATGCGAAGCATACATTTTTGCATGAATAAGGTTTTTGTATGTCATTATATTTTTGTTTATCTCTAAGCCAGCCCCCTTAAGGGGTGTATTACTCATAAAAGTGTGATGTCAAGCAATATGTGGTCAGAGGAGATAGCTCATTTTTATATTCTCTCTCTCTCAATTTTGTACCTTGGTGCAATAAACTCACTATATTTTGAACCCTAGACTTATTGATATTATTTCTACGCTTTCACAGTAAATAGGCCCCTAATAATCTAAGCTCTTTAAATGATAACCCTCAATATATTTTGTTGTGATAATTTATGTCTTTTTAAGCACAAATGTACAAAATCATTCTACTAAGTGTGTTTTCATATTTTCAGTGGTGTAGGTTTATTGATGGTTATTTAAACTCCTTATCTCAAAAAGAACAGCAGACAAGCAATAGGAAGGAAACAACTGTAGACTTGCAATATCACAATTAGGCAAGCATGTCATAACTACTTGCCACAGAATTAACACAGAAACTGAAAGACCAAATGTCAAATGCAAATTAGTAGTCAAATAAATACTTTGACTGTTGAAATAACAAACTATGACAAAAACAATAGGTTTAATCTAGTGAAAGAATAGCTCGCAAGTGTGAATACATATAAGAGTTTATTAAATTAGGCAGGGAACACACAAAAGAACATTCCCACGTAGGGCAAGTTAATTCTATTTCATGTTCCCCAAAAATATGTTACCAATAATAGACCTTGTCATTTTGAGCTTTAGAATGTGATCAGCATCTAGGGAGACACCATTACTAAACATTCCACAGCAAACACAAATGATAGTCAGAATCAGGACTGGTTAAAGAAATGTACAGTCATGCAAACAGAGCAAAGAATACAAGCTGTTCCAAAGCAATACATTTCATAAACAGACAGAGAAATGAAATGGAATAAATCTAAATGTTAATATGCAAGAATGATAAAATATTGTATATATTTATCTCAGCAAACAAAAATACCACTTGTAAGTATATTTGCATGTCGCAGACAGGTCTGCAACCCTGCCTTCTGCCATTATCTCCAAGCATACAATGCTTCCACTGCAGCCAGGGATTCTGGGTAATGAGATGCAAATTAGCACACAGTGTGTCACCTTTTTCTTCTTGTGCATTTTGACATGGTCCCCTATAAACTTAGTCTGCTGTATTACACAGCTTTGCATGGTAACCCATACATAAACATTTATTTAACCAGATTCTGAATATCATATATTTATCTAAGATTATAAATTCTTATTAGCTGTACTTTTCTTTTTTGTTGGGTAATTCGCCTTCTGATTTACCCTTCTATGTGTCCCCATTGCAACTGATTCCAGAAGCTTGCCAATGCGAAAATCATGTCGGAATAGTATTACGTCTGATATTTTCTGGTGTTTAAAAAATGCAGTAGAAAGTGGGGAAGAAAAAAAGCACAGTTTGCAGGAAAGTATGATCTGCAAACTTCCTGTGTTCTGTGGAAAAGGATTGCCACATAGCAACAGCAGGTGGGAGCGCAAGCCTCTTGAAGAATAGAGATGGGCAAAGCTGTAAAAATCACAGGATTTTCCTCCACTTTACATTCAAAATCCATTCTGTTGTGTAAAATCCATCGATGGATTGTTCCAGTTTCAATCCATGTGGATTTATCCAAAACCGCCATTGGATACACCCTCCATGGATTTTTAAAAATCAAAACCGTGGATTCTGCAATCCGTGCCTAGAAGGGGGGGTAAAGGAGGTAATTGCCCCAGGTGGGTGGCTAGGCCTCCCGGGTGGGTAGCAGGAGGGGCTAACCCTTTAATTACATTAGCACTAGTAACCACTAAGGTAATTAAGGGATTAACCCCTCCCACACCCCTAGCAGGAAGCCTAACCACCCACTCTAGGGCAACTATCCCCTGCACCCACCCTCTCTGCCCCCAACAACCAGATACTTCTGTTTAGAAGCGGATAGCCACTAAAGGTAATGAAGCTACTTTTTTTTTAATTACATATTATTGAAGCATATTATTGACACAGGAGAATTAAACTTGCAGGAGATACCGGTACCCCATACTGCGGCCTGTATTTGAGGAATCAGGGTGTCCCCAGAACTGAAAGTCATGCTGTTCAGCACTGGAGACCCCCTGCTTCAATACTATGTTATTAAAATTAAATTAAAACAGCGTGGTCGCCTTTTAGAGCTTTGGAGGGAGAGTGACTGCTTCTGTGTACTCTCACAGTGCAGCTCTTCCAGACTGTGGTGGCCTTTTAGGATTAACACCGTGCGAATCCCATTGAGAAGCAGGGACCCTCGCTGTGTTAATCCTGATGGGAAATGCCCCCCTGCTCTGCACTTGGCAGTGATGAGGCCGCACGTCGGCCGCGGTTCAACCGCTCCAAGTACACGGCAGGGTGGAGATAAAGTTGACTTCATCTGTATATATTAACATGAAAGTTTTGGGGGTGGAGGGTTCTCTTAGAGTATTGGCTTAATGTCAAGATCTGAACTCCTGAATAATTGCATTATACATTTTTATACATTTTTAATAGTCTGTGGTTTTACTGTGGAGTTAATTACTTTTTGAGTGGTTAATGAAAGCGATTGTTCTGCTAAACGTGCAGTAGAGTCGCCATCCAATTGGATTGTGAAAGTTTTTGTGGGAGGTCCTACCTTCCCTTAAAAACAATTGGACTGTGGGCATTTGTTGGGAAGGCAAATTAAGCAAAACCATGGGTCGGATTGCCATAATGGATGTCAGAACCAAGGCTTTTACTGAGTCAGTAATTATTTTTTTGTAATTCCCTTGGGTGAAAGGATGTGGGAGCAAAAGTGAATGGAAGTTTGGGGTACAACAATGGAAATGCTAATGCTTCCATTTTCCAAGCTACCTCTGTCCTGACCAGTGATACCAATCTCGGGATTTGTGCAGTGGACAGAGTGCCAAATAGGTACATTTTCCCGAATGTCACCTTTACGATGAGGAACCTATCACTTTTGAGGGTCATTATACTAAAGGTTAACCTTTAACGTGATAGCAGATGCATTATCTTGTTGGTCTTTCCTGGAACAAACATTGCTAAGAGGTGAATTTCTTTGATCAAAGATCAAGACCAGATTTCTAGAGCCTCACTGTAGAGGTCTCTGACACGAGTGTCTCCTATCCTGTTGATGTACAGTATGACACTGCTGTTCTGTTGTCCATCTGAATCAATAGCTTTATCTTTTGGTATTGCTGAGGGATTAGAGACAAAAGGACTAACTTGGCTGCTCTTAGTTCTGACAAGTTTATGTAAAGTTGTGCTTCTGCCAGGGACCACAAACTGTAGAGCTTCTTTCTGAGAGAATCACACCTCTCCCCAAACTGAAAGAGATGCATTTATTATTATAACCATATCTGGAAGTAATTCCAGGAGTGGATATGAAGGGGGAAAGGGAATACAAGACCAATTACATAGTTCTGCCCTTGATAACTGATCTAGGGGGTAAGGACTGACCAATGTAACCCCTGACAAACATTGCCAGATGAAACTGTGATTGTCTGAACAGTAGAACATCTGGTGAAACGCAGAAGATCCTCCAGTAGTTTTGAATTTTGTTTTTTAAACTTATATTTTTATTAAAGTTTTCAAACATAAATGGGAGGGGAAAGGATACAAAAAAGAAAAAGTGAGGGGGGGTACAACCATTTTGTATAAAAATTATTTACAAGCATCAACAATCACGTTACATATTATACAATATCTTATAAACAGTACATTCCGCACAGAACAGGGGGAGGGTTTGTGCAGAAAAAGCAATCCTCATTAGTTAAAGTTTGCCTTATCGAATGCTTCCACCCACAATGGTTTGGTGAAAATTTGAAAAAATCACAGTTCTGAATGATATAATCGTTTATCTCTGCTAAAGTCGCCTTCTTATCTTTTCCAGCAGTAATTGCAGAAAATATAAAAAATGCATAACATTTTACAGTACTGCACTATATTTGCTATATTTTGTAAAGAGTTTTGCAAGAATTTTCTCTAGAGATGTAGCCAGACTTACTACTCGGGGTGCCACAAAACAGTAAGTGTAAATCCCTGGCATTTATTTACAATTTGCAGCCCCCGTATAGCTATCATAGGCGAAGATATTCAGTGTGCCACCTGCTGTATTCACATACTGAACTGCAATAGCATGAATAACTCCACAAATAATTATGGTGCTCACGCAGCTGTAATCATGCACACTGCCACGGTCACGTGGACAATAAGTCTTGCTACATCTACACTTCTTCCCTAAGCTTTCAAGATTTCAGTTGTAATTCCATCTTCCGCCAGGCCTTCCCATTCTTCATAGATATTATCTTATACTATCTTTGGTAGTTTATTTTTCCGCTTTTGCTTGAATCTGTCCTTTGTTTTCTGTGTTCATGTACAGTTACTTATAAAAGTCCTACATTCTCTTTATACGTCATGTGTTTCTATTACCTCTAGCTAGGCTATAGTCAGTTTCATTTGTATTGTGCCAACATATTTCGTAGAGTAGTTCAATGTGAGAGGGAGGACAATTAAATTGTACACTGTATGAAAACGAGTACATACTGTATATGTTAAAAGAAACTGAGACAATAGGAAAGATGTCCCTGCCCCATGGAATTTACAATCTAGGAGTGGAGTGAAGACTAAAGGAATAGTGTGTCTGAGTTTCTTAGCAAGGGTCTGGCTATCAACATCAGGACTCAGGAATATCCGGATCAAGTATAAAAGTAAAAGAAAGGTGTCAGGAGATTGTTGGATAGGTCTTTTTGAAATAGTGTGTCTTCAAAAAAAAAATGATATACTGATGTAGTAAGCCTAACGGTCTTCTGTGCCACCACCATGCACAATCATGCATTCGCAGCACCGGAGGAATAATGCTGCGGTGGGTCCCATTCAGAAGCATGGACCCTCCACAGATCCTTCCAGTCAGATACTGTTTGTCCACGGACCCGAAGACAGCAAGTCTAGCTACATCTGTATGTGTACAGTATGGTAGGGGAGAGTCTGATTGTGTGTGGTAGTCCTATAATTGATTTTGTATACATTTGAGAGAGATTCATCATAGGCCAAAAACATTGGTTGAAATCAATTAAACATTTTCGCCTCCATTGACTAGTACCTAATTTACATGTTTTTGATTTGTGTGCACTTACAGTAATTGACTAATTTTTACATTACATATAATGTCATTTTTTTTTAATTTACAGAACTTTAGTTGGTTGAGCTGTGACGGGGAAGAGCAGTAACAAAACACTTAGGAAACCAGCAAGAATTTCTAACACGATCATTGTTAAAAGGTAAGAAACAGATTTTTCTTAATATTACTTGGCCAACATGGTTAAAAATAGTTTTAAATAAAGGTATTGTTGTTTAATCATTAGTTATATCTAGATAAACTCAATGTACAGTCTTAATTTTTGTGTTCCTCTACATTGTACATGTAAACAGAACCAAAGTACGGTACAATTGATACCCTTAATTAACTAGTAGATAAAGAGTAGAAGCTTTTAGGACCACAAAGGTAAATACTTGAGACACATTCTTGCCAACCTTCATTATCCTCAAAGCTTGCACTCTTTTAGCCACCAATTAGCTAATAAATATATCCCTTGTATCTTACCTTTCTTCTGTCTATTCTACAGGCTAACATAGTACCATCCTCTAGAGCAGGTGTGTGCAAACTGGGAGGCGCGCCCGCAAGATTGTTTTAGGGGGAAGAGGTGCCGGTGTTTACAAATGCCCTGCGCTCTTCCCCACAACATTTAAATGAAATGCCGGGGGAGGCGCAAGGCCTCTGTAACTCTCTCTTACCTGTTCTCTGCCAGCTCTTTGGCGACGCATCGCCATGACAACGTGGCGTCAAATCAGGGCGGAGGGTCAAATTGCAATGCGTTGCCATGGCAATGCGATGTCACATGGCATTGTGATGTCCTATGATGCCACCGATGCAAGAGAGCCGGTAAGGAGGGGGGCGCAGGCAAGGGCGGAGAGCAGACAGTGGGGGCGAAAAACAGAAAAGATTGTGCACCTCTGCTCTATATTAAAAGTAGTGATCTATCTACTGTTTCCTTTGAAAGTATAAATGTAATGTATGTATGTACAGTATGCCTTTATATAGTACCCACAGTGTGCTCAGTGCTTCACAAAAGTGACAATACAGTACAGGGAATTAAAATACAATAAGTTAATATAGTTGTAATTATTTTTTGGTTGTGTTTAATTATAACTTAACTTCATCAACTATTCAAAATTATAGAGAAGAGTAGTTTTAACTAAGTACAATAAAAAAAATGAAAGTTAAGATGGCCCAGATATTGTACAATGTTAGATTAATGTAAGGTAAATTAATTCATTCTCTAAATTACTGATGTAGCAGCCGTTATTGCACTCAGAACCCTCCCCATCAGCCCTGCCTCCATTTACCTACTCATGGATTCTCACGCTGGTGCATTGTATGTACCTGTGCAAACTTCCGTTGGAGTAATAACATCTGCTACCGCACATCTGTATATTTAAATTCATGTGCAGTACATTGTGAGAATGCACTGCACTGTCTACCATGGAGAAGCAGTTCATGTTTAATGAGAATGTTTTTTTTTTTAACTCTCCTTCGAAATGAGCATGTTACATCCAAATACTCCTATTTGCAAAATTTGATTTACAGTAATCCCATCACACAGGCTCTCCCAGTTTCCGGTATTATCTGATACCTACCACTGTTAAGTTTCAATACATTAATATAACACATAACATAATGATCCATAACTTGGTTTAAAAAAAACAAAAAACTGTATGCCAAATAACCAGTTGCAATATCATTGATCTTAACAAAATGCATACGCAAGGCACAATTATCACAAGTACTGTCACGAACGGCACAACTGTGAACATAGGATTTATATATGTGACAAGGGTTAACACCCACAGCTAACTCGCTGATGCGCCTTTCACCTATGCAAGGTACGTCAAATGAGTAATATATACCCTCAATCCGTCACAATATATACCTTAACACCGCTTCCATCACCACCAAAGGGGTTATTAAAATGTACTTAGAGCTTTTGGCTAGTATTTACTATGAAACCGATGCACTTAACATATAAAAATCTGATGTAGCAAAATGTGTCTGAAAATGTAAATTACTCTCTATACAAAGCGTGCAACAGTTCATTCAGAGCCCCAAGTCATTACTTATTAAAGTTTAGATTTAATATATAAAAAATATAGTGCTTAGTTTACAGAAAGATTACTGTATTTGCTGTATTATAGGGCAATTCTGTTGGTGTCCCCCTCGATTCCAGTGTTTGCTGACTGCAAAAATATGTACTGTAATATGCCCGCAGCTACGTGGCTGCCTTAGTGGCTGCTGCATGGCTGTGTGTACTGTAATATGCCAGCTGCTGCGTGGCTGTAATATGCCGGCTGCTGCGTGGCTGCCTGCTGCGTGGCTGCGTGGCTGCCTGCGTGACTGCCTTATTATATAATTATAATATTTATGTTGCATAATGGGGCTCAAAATGGAATACCTGTTCGATTTATAACTTTTCAGATGTGTTTGTACTGTATATCTTGGATTATGGCAAGTTCTGTTATCTATTGGTTTTTATCAAGAGTTCGTCTATACTTCGGTACCTTTCCTAAATTACATTTTTGGTTTGACAATATAATTGACTTCTTTCTAACAAACATTTATGTGGTTGTGTTTTGGGGGTGGTTTTGAGTCCATTAGGCCTTGAATGAACACAACGAATTCTGTATTAATCTGTGCAGGCTTTATTTTGTGGCAGATCTCCGGGGAATTTAGTTCTTGCATCAACAAGAAATTCTATCTGGGGATTACAAAAGGATTATGAGTAGTTGTGGAATAACTGGGAGTGGTGAATATATACTTTTTCTTAATTTGAAGCGGAGATATTATTGTAGGGTTGATATAAATACATTTTCTTTGCATGGGATTTCGGCACCTTTCTCAACTACTGTCGTTTCTTTTTCCGTACTATTGTCCAAGTAATGATATCAAAATTATTATTATTCATTTATTAAATACAACCTGGTATTACATTTAACTATATATCAACAATTTATAAAGTGGCTGCTATATTTCTGATGCACATAACCTATTTCTGAATATCAAATGTGTGAGTCTTACAATAACACAACAAAATACTGTAAGCTACAAATAGTTGTTCATGACATATGGTATTTGTATGCTAGCCAGCTGTGCTGTAGCATAAAATGTGTTTAATTAATTACAGATATACCTGACATAAATATTTAGGTAAAAATCATTTTTTGTTGGCCATTT
This sequence comes from Ascaphus truei, assembly GCA_036426205.1. Taxonomy (NCBI): domain Eukaryota; kingdom Metazoa; phylum Chordata; class Amphibia; order Anura; family Ascaphidae; genus Ascaphus; species Ascaphus truei. The sequence continues at coordinate 133,578,141 of CM071571.1, forward strand.
CAGAGTGACAAAATGAAATATTCCAATGATAAAGCACAGATACTTTTTGAGTTATAGTATCATGTACTGTATACCCTTATGTTTATATTCAAATGTCTTGGGCTTAAGGCAGTATTTAAATAATAATATATATATAGAAGACAAACGCATTTTGAGCTGACAATTAGGATCTACTGTATTTATCATGGCAGTTCAAGACATTTTTGACAGATTCCAGTATATTTCTTTAAAATTGTCGTATATAAAGCATTGAAGGGTCGATATAAATACATTCTGGTGACTGTTTACCATTTGATTTTATCTGTGTTGGTGTTACAGTAGGTTGTATTTGGAAGTAGGAGGGTAAAGAAGAAAAATAGTGTGGCGGCAATGTGATTGCTGTGGCGGCAATCACACAAAACACTTATCTGTCAACGTTTTTTCACACGGATTATTAAAACGAGTATGTCCTTTGACCCTTCCTCCCACCCTTATGTCAGAGATGGAAGCGTTAATACATGCAATTCTGTATGAGTGCTGGTTTTATTGGACCAATGATACAAAATAACTTAAATATAAAATGATGGCACTTGGCAAATTGCCAACTAGCACTGATGATGATGAAGATAATAGTGGTGGTGGTGGTAGTGGCAGACACTAGTGGATGCTGATGGAGGAGATATGCCATGGGTTGGATGGCACTGGTGGCATCTTAATTAAACAGCAGCTCAGCACACAGTCAGCCAGTAGGTAAATTGTCATTTCATTTTGAATCAACTTTGTAAAAAACAATATTTCTACATATTCTGATATTTAATCTTCTTCCTCCTCAGAAGCTGGTGACATGAATGCTGGCATAACATTGTCTTGGTAAATAATATGGTTTTGCATGAATTCCTTAGGAATATGACTCTGACCCTTCGCTCATAAGCAGTGCTGTTGGTGCCCTTGCATACGCAGAGATACATTTAGATACAATTGTGTCCCTCTCACTCACATTAACAACAAATTTACTTACTCTAGTATGGATGATTAATCTCTCGAATTCACTTCGATAGGATATGAAGTTTTTTCTGGACAACATTTTCTACCTTGATGCTCTGTTTTCCCATCACAACAACACCACCACTACTTTCAGTAGGGGAGAAGGGAAATGCTAGTCATTTTTGATACAATTGCCAAGATTGCATAAGGGATCTTGACTTTGAACCTGATAAAATCTCTGTCATGGGAGACCAGAACAATTTACACAGGATTGCAAGTACCAGACAGAATAAAGGAGTTAAATAAAAGGGGTTTATTTTGTCCAGAGCCAACAGGAGCAACACAATGCACAGATTTCAGGTTTACACTCACCAAAATATTGGTTATGGGAGAATTCTAGCTCGCTTGGTGCTGGGTGCCACTTCGGTTAGCTTACCCAGGATGTCTTCCACACAGCGATAGTCTCTGGGTACCTCTGCACCGTAAGGATGCTAGCTGTCTTCTAGCCAGTTCAAAATTCCTGCTCCTCTCTGAAACTGAGCCTTGTTTTGAATTTGTGTGTCTCCGGCAAAACCTCGGGGGAGCTCACCAACTGACTCTGGAACTTTGGTCGGCATGGGGGTTACATAGTCTCCCAGTCTCCATCCAAAACCATGGAAGACTGGATGTTGATAAAGCGAGGTTAGCCTTGTGAAATGCGTAAGAGTGTGTTTATGTTGCGTCCTTTGCCAATAAAGCCTTTGTAGTGATTCCAGTAGTCCCGGTCTGTTACCTTTTCATCGGGCAGATGCTCCGCCTCATCCTCTCTTGTATCCTGTGACCCATATCGGTGGGAGCACGCTGAAGCTGCCAGTCGTCCACCCACAACATAACAGTGAGTTTTCCTATAAGGATTTATTTTGGCTGCTCAATTTACACATACAGTACCTCGTGTTAGAGGTTTTCGGTGATGCCATACCACTGTGAAGTTTGAGTGTCGGCGGGGGACATCACGAACTGACAGCTGTGCTGATTGTGGATTTATTTGTATAGCTGTACACAGCTTTCATTTTGCTGGTATTTTTTGAGTTGCGCCACTAGGGGGCGTGGGGCTCCTTTTCTCTCTGGAAGACTGGATGTCGACCAGAACACATATGCTTTGCATCAGCCAATCACTGAGTGAGGGCTTGCCGATGATGGAGCAATCTGGGCCGTGGGCGGGGAGAGTGCTTTTTAGGGGAGTGGGAAATTTAAACCAACCAATGGGAATCCTACTGATGGGCTAAGACCCAGTAACAGTTCCCACTGCTAGCCCGATTCCTCCTGCAGAGATAGGTACCTCAGACAATGGCTCTGCTTTTGGAACGACTGTTCCTCTGGCCTGAGTAAACACCACTCCCCACTCCCCCAGTGTACCAAGCACTTCACCCAACCCCCATATACCTAGCAGACCCCATCTCCTTTGTGTGCAGGCTGGCTAAGTGAAATACCAGCCCAGCACACAAAAGAGTCTTACAATAACATTACAGATTGAATTATACATGGGGAATAAACAGTTTCAGGGGAAAGTATAATATACTACAGGTTGACCATTTTAGCCACATTAAGATGTATGTATATGTTTATTTATTTAAATTTCACACACAGATGTAAACGAAAACACACAGAAAGGTTCCCTCATGAATGCACTCAGATGGAAATCATGAGGTAAGTGAAGTATAATTAAAATCAATTTAATAAATAATACATAATAAAAATAAGTTTGTATAGAGGGGTGTGGTAAGAAGGTCCAAGACCACCCCCTATTGACAGACCAAAAGAAGCTTCCACATAAAGTAAATAGGGAAAGAGACCTCTTCCACATAAAGTAAATAGGAAAAGACCTAGAGTATCACTATAAATGGCCAAATGGTTAATAGGCTACGATATTAATTCCAACAGAAAAAAGTGCCTTTATGCAGTGAAGCGGCACTATTAACTAAAAACTGGCAGTATAATGAAGTAATATCTACCAGTACTAAATCTGTAGGAGTATAATCAAATAGCGTAAAAGTAGTTACCAAAAGATGACCAATAGTAGGTACATAAATAATGTCATATAATGGTAAACGAGTAGCGGCGTGTAGTCACAGCTCAAGCGCACTATGATACATAATAATAACCTACTTGCATATTGTTATCCAAATCCATAAATGAGGACACTATAGCAAAGACATACGACCCTAAATAGGGCTAGCATAAAATATACATATATAAAGCCCTGATGCGCGGTTCAATGACCGTATCCAGTTATAGCCTCTTAGGCTAAGGCCCCGGTCTCTCCGCTGTAACGCGCGCCCGCGTTTTTGGCGGCGCGTTCAGCCGATTCCCCGGTCTGCAGCTCACTGCAGGAGGAGAGACCGGGGGGGGGGGGGGGGGCGTGGCGGAGGAGTGACGGGGGCACGGCCATGACGTCACCCGGCAGGTTCGCCCTCATTGGCTGAACCGCCGGGGGGCGTGCCTAATCGCTCGACGCGAGTCCTGCTCTCAATTCTATTGAGAGCAGGAATAGCTCTCGTGCAAGCGCTGTGGCCCCCCCTCGCAGCGGGCCCGGCGCCATTGCGGGGAGGGCTCTCGTGCGCGCAGCGTCCGCCACAGCGGACACTGTAGTAGGCAGCGGGAGCAAGGCTTTAAATCTTGGATATCAAAAACATTTGCAAATGTATGAGAAGCAAATGTGCATAAGGTAATTAGGATCGTCACAAATCATCACACAAAAATACAATGTGGAATGGATATCATAATAGTGTCCTTAAAATAAAGTCAAACCCTGATTGAGTGTGACAAGCAAGGCGTAGAAATACATGCTGATAAGGTATGAGTGCTACAATATAATAGCGCTCATTTTAGGTATGAGAGAAATACAGACAGCAGAGATCATACTTGCTGTCAAATACCAATGTGACACGGAGTTGCAATGCTCCTGAACAAGCCCCATCAAGTGCATAGTAACATTGTATAGGGAAGGCTAAGCAACAATGTACTTAGCTTGTTGCTGTTGGCAGGAGCTCTTGTATGTTGCCCATAGAAGAAACACGGGCAGGAGTTCCAACCGCAGTATGGCTAGCGCGTGTCTCTGTGTACCGAGCGTTGAGGAGTGACGTCACGTCATGAAATCACCTGACGTACGTTTCGCGCTAGAGCGCGCTTTTTCAAAGGTGTGGGCATGCTGATAGCATACACCAGGGCTGCATAACATACGGCCTGCGGGCCGCCTGCAGCCCGTCTGGCCTCTCTGTGCGGCCCGGCCCGTGATGACTCTGGCCGGGCGCCAGTTAATTAAATAAATTAAAAAAATAAAAATAGTTTAAAAAAAATGCGGCGATTCATCTCTCCTCCCAGCCCCCTCCCTCCCTCTCCCTCCCAGCCCCCTCCCTCCAGCCCCCTCCCTCTCCCTCCCAACCCCCAGGTTTTGCGGTGCGCGGGGGCAGCAGCAGCCGTGTGTTTTATTTTTTTCAATAGCAGGCTGCTGCCGGGGAGGTCAGAGCATGCAGGGGGCGGGGCTTAGTACCGGGGAGAGGATGTGCTGAGCTGATCTAAGAGAGAGGTGAGAGGTGAGAGGTGAGAGTGAGGAGTGTGTGTGTGTGTGTGTGTGTGTGTGTGTGTGTGTGTGTGTGTGTGTGTGGTGTGTGTGTGTGTGTGTTGTGTGTGTGTGTGTGTGTGTGTGTGGTGGTGTGAAAAATGGTGCTGGGGGTGGATGTGAAAAACGGGCGGGTGGGGGGGTGGGCTGCTGACAAGTGAGGGGGGGGTGGGCTGCTGACAAGTGAGGGGGGGCTGGGCTGCGGACAAGTGAGGGGGCCTGGGCTACTGACATGTGAGGGGCAGTGGGGGAGAGAGTGATGTGAGGTGCAGGGGGGGAGAGAGTGATGTGAGGTGCAGGGGGGGAGAGAGTGATGTGAAGTGCAGGGGGGGGAGAGAGTGATGTGAGGTGCAGGGGGGGGGGAGAGAGAGTGATTGATGGTGCAGGGAGGGGAGAGGAGAGTGATGTGAGGTGCAGGGGGGGGAGAGAGTGAGTGAGGTGCAGGGGGGGGAGATACTGATGTGAGTTGCAGGTGGAGGGTGAGAGTGATGTGAGTTGCAGGGGGAGGATGTGATGTGAGTTGCAGGGGGGGGATACTGATGTGTGTTGCAGGCGGAGGGTGAGAGTGATGTGAGTTGCAGGGGGAGGGTGTGATGTGAGTTGCAGGGGGGGGAGATTACTGAGTGTGAGTTGCAGGGGAGGGTGAGAGTGTGTGAGTTGCAGGGGGGAGGGTGTGATGTAAGTTTCAGGGGGGGGAGAGAGTTGGTATATGTGAGGGGAGGGGGAAAGGGAAAGAGTGTCACATTGAGGGGAGGGGGAGAGTGTCACATTGAGGGGAGGGGGAGAGTCATATTGAGGGGAGGGGGAGAGTCATATTAAGGGGAGGGGGAGAGAGTGTCATATTGAGGGAAGAGAGACATGGGGGGGATGCTGACTTGTGGGGGGGGGGGATGCTGACATGGAATGGGCTGGGGGGATGTGGAAGGGGGTATTGTATGTTTGATGTGGAGGGGGGTATTGTGTGTTTGATGTGGAGGGGGGTATTGTGTGTTTGATATGGAGGGGGGTATTGTGTGGGTGAGGGGGAGAGATGGGGGTATGAGAGATAGATGGGGAGTATCGTAAAGATTGATAGTGAGGGGTTCTGGGGGAGATATGAGGATGATGATGATGAGGAGAGATGATAATGATAATGATGATTTAACCTGTGCGGCCCACATTTTTTTTCCTTGGAGCAGTTCGGCCCTTCTCGCTTTACGAGTTGGGCAGGCCTGGCATACACAATTTATAGCTGATGGTTGTCATGGCAGCTAAAAGGTAAATTAACCCCTAGGTTGCCGCTGGTAACCCTGTCACATGAGCAAATGCTGACAGAGTATGTTTAAAGTATTGAATAATAGCAGAAAGGCAACGTGATAAATGACCACTACAATGCATATCTGCATAGAGTTTGTCAAGTGATAGGATATAGACAGACTGAGAAGCAGTAAATGTATATGAACCCTTAGTAATATAAAGAAGCTTATTGAATCTCTGCAAGGAAATTAAGTGCATACCACAGCAGTATAATAATTCTCATAGAGGGAGAGTTTATATATAGACATAGGAGCACCATCAAGGCTCTAGAAAAATCACAGTAGACATAAAATTGTGCACACTGAGTGTGAATGTCAATACAGAATTATAAATGTAACCATCAAGATGCATATGGACCTAAAGTTAGAGTGTAAAGAGGCCCTGGGACTATGCATATTATAGGACAGAGCCATTTGGCTCAGATAGAGGGTATAGGAATGACATGGCCGTTAATACATTCCATTCTCTCCCATTCCCCTTGTTTTTCACACACAGCTGTACTTAGCACTTTACAAAAGAGACAATACAGTATAAGGAATTATAGTACAATAAAGTGCAACAAATAAGATCAGACAATAGGAAAGTAAAACCCTGCCAGGAGAGCTTACAATCTTAAATGGTATGATGGGAAATTTACAGAGACAGCAGGTGAGGGAATAAGTGCTTTAGATGGCAGTCATTGGTAGTGCTGTGGGTGTGTGATATATGCCATGTGTCTTGGTTATTGGAATGCTTCATTTAAGAGGTGAGTTTTATGGTTTGTATAAGAAGGGGGAAGAGAAGGTGCTTGACTGAGCGTGACGGTGTTCCACAGGTAAGGGGCAGGGAGGAAAAAAGGTTTAAGGCGAGAGAGAACAGGTGAAAGGGGTGGAAAGGAGACAATTATGTGTAGAGTGTAGGAGATGAGCAGGAGCATAATGAGAGATCAAAGTTGATATATAGGGAGGAACAGATGAGAAGAGAGCCTTGAAGGGAAGGAGGTCATTTTAGCCTGTAACTTAGGCATCCATATTGACATAGGGGCAACTGGCGGGCTTAACCTTTAATGTGCTTGCCTGGCTGCCCAATCTCCCTTTCAGTTTTATTTAACTTAGGACTAGAAGGCTGCTGATTACTTAGCAGTAGCATTTTTCTTTGCAGTCCCACTTTATGGTAGTGTCTCTGGCAGGACAGAATTGCTATAATCACGATGACCTCCACCTTCCCAACACGCCTCAACTAGACTTTGTTTTATTTCTATAGTCTACTATGTGTTTATCTATATTAACACTCACAGTGGCCCATCCCAACAATACAAAGCAAATGGTGTGTGCCCTACTGTATTTACAGTCTCTGCAGAAAGAGAAATTAGAGCAACATTGAAGAGAAATTCTGACATTTGTAATGCACTTTGACATTTAATGTTTGCACATTTGTTAGCAAAATTTCCATTAGCAAAATTTTTTCAAAAATTCGCATATTTTCAATAACTTTGGCAATAAATTTGCACATTTTTATTGGCAATTTTGTTTTTACGAAGAAAACCTTTTTCATCCTACATCTCCCAGTTACCTTTCACCTATTTTGCTCAGTGTGCTTCAGCTTTCAATACGTTGTCTGCGTTTTCAGAAAAATTACAATCTACAAGATATGCATCTTAAACTCTGAGGTTCTACAATGATTCTGCAATGATACTGGGTCTGCAATGAAACTAATATATATGCAAACACAACAGAGAACTTTATCCTATGATTTTGATCTAGGACAGTAAATTCCCAGACAACAATATCCTCTTGAAAAGGAAGAATTAATTAAGTTGTCAGTAGAGTTGTGCAACACCATATATCCTTTCTGGTAAACATCTTTCCTACATGTAACAAAATGTTACAAATTATTCTGTGAAAAGTTAGCATTGATAAAATCCATGTCTTTGTTACTGTAAACTTAAATCATATTTAATGATTATTTTGTTTTGTTTGTTGAAATCAAAACAGTAGTTCATTTGAAAACATTACAAGGGAAATTATTATCTTATACAAAACATGGCTTTATCCAGACTAAAATAAGGAGATATGAGATTCAGTGTCACATGGAAGATTTATCTCCATACACAGTAGGAAAGATAAAGCACTGTGATTAGATCAGCGTGGTAGGGGAGGTTTTAGCACTGCCCGTAATGGCAAAGATAGAAACTTTATTTTACCTAAAGTATTTAAAGAGGGCTGAGGTTTAACAGAGTCAAACTATTTTCAAAAAGTTCTGAAAAGATTGAAAACAAAGTCCGTCCCTCCCCCTCTGTACACTCCAGCCCTGTTTTCCACTGAATACAAGGCCCTACCTTCTCCCTGCTCTATGCCTCATGCATCCTCCCCTCTCTTACTCTGCTATTAAATTCCTACTCACCCAGTCTTGCTCACCCTTTAATGTCCCATCACCCTCTCTTACTCGCCTCTTTCATGCCCCATATCCTTGTCCCCTGACATACCCCCTCTCCTTCTATTTCTTCACTCACATTCTCCCTATTCCTCTCTTGCTTCCCCCTCTCATACCCACCCCTTCTCTCAGACTTGCTTTTCACCTGTAGGGGACCTGGAACATCCCCTGCCTCCTCTGCACCTTCCCAGAGTGCTCAGTCAGCATTTGCTGTTTAAAAATCGAGGAGACTGAACCCACCCAGATCCAGATGCTGGCTTAAATGCTGTTAGTACTGTTAGCACCTGTGGTGCACACTAACTGAACTGTCCGTCACTGGTAAACTGAGCTCAGCTTTACCTGTCAGCCAGACTATAACTCTCAGTCCCAGTACATAGGTTATATTGGTATATGCTTGCTTGCAACTATCAGGTGGTACTACTGGTTACTAATGTTAGGGTTGATACTTTTGAGATGGTCCTTGTACATTTTAGAGACACTATTCATACATTTATTCACTGAATCCTAGTCAGTGTAGGTTTTACTTTCTTTTCTTTTGGTGGCCTGGGAGAGCCTGAAAGCTCAGTCAGCACAGGCCACATATGATAATAGCACTGTTCACTTAAACCAGCACCTGGATCTAATAATCAAAAGTATAATTACTTTTATTCTGGGGAAAATTTATTTATGCAGTAGATAGCAAATGGTGCCTAGGGAGGTCTCCCAGCAATGTTGGAATCTCATGGACATCAAGCATAGCATTGGGCTTCTCTGTTGCTTGTTGTATACATTTGTCACACTCAATAGCTCTCCTTTTTAACACTTATACACATATATATTTTGTGGGGGCTCAGGGGTTCCCAAAAAGAGCTGGCTGGGGTTCTGTGTGTTGTTTGTAATCTCATGGACATTCCAGGAAAGTTGGCAAGTATGTTATATAATCAGGGATGAAAAATTACTTGAACCGTAAGAGTTGAAAATTGCAGGGATTTTTGGAAGTGATGGACCATAGCTGCTCAGAAATTCTTGAGAAGCCAAGCAATCAATCACCGTCCTGCTTCCTGTATTGTGGGAGCACAGCTTAAACGTTTTGTTTTTGGAATTTAAAGTTCTGGTAGGTTCTGATTTCAATACCCAGAATATGCAGCACTTGTGGTACTGGAGATATTCTGCCATGGGTGTACATCAGGTCATGTCGGCCAGGTACAGTAAACTTCAGAAAAAGAACTACAATGGCACTCCAAGATCGTAATGCAAAAAAAAGTACCACGTTCTGAAGTTTACAAGTTGTCCTGGCTGACTTGACCTCATGTGCACCTGTGGCAGAATATCTACAGTACCACAAGTGCATCTTATTCTGGATATTGGAATCAGAACCTAAATTCCAAAATCAAAACATTCAAGATTTTACATATACACATTGTAGCTTCTATTACTATTTCTGTAGAAGATTATACTAGTAATAACACTCATACTTGTGACAAAAATATGAATTGTTCTTACTTCTCAAGTGTGTGCAGGAATGAGTAAACTATCCTCATACCTAGAGATGTGCAGTATTATTTCCAAAGTTAGTGTACATCTGCATCTCCCCAAAGGTGGACGCATGATGGAGCTCCCCAAGAGCTACTCCCCTCTGCACAGGACCAGCGTGCTGAGGGTTAACATTTTTTTGTACTTTGTTGAACGTCAACACCACCCACTGGAATGTTAATGAGCCAAGAGGACAAAGAACTTTGTATTCATAGCTGTATTCATTCTGAACCCCTTCAGTGTACATCTGCGTTGCCCCAAGGGCGGAGAGCTAAAGGGTGTGAGCCGTTTGCTGCCATTTGCTGATGTTTGGTGATGCTAAAGCTTCTCTATTTCAATCTGAAACTCACCAGGCCTTTATCCCCTATACCAAATTTTCCAACTCTTATCTGTCCATGAAATGTCTGTGAATTGACTATATAACCGCTGTTCTTTTAATGTAACCATGTATTGTTATAACTCTGCGCCCAGGACATACTGTACTTGAAAACAAGAGGTACTGTAACTCTCAATGTATTACTTCCTGGTTCACCTAAACACATCACCAACCATTAAAAGTAAAAATTCTAAGTTACTTTGCCCTTATAAACTGACACAAATTTGTTTTTTAAAATATTGTGGAATTTGGACATTTTCAAACAATGTCACCATAAACTGAACATCTGTGATTTACACATCTTTACTCATAACATCTTATACCTACTACAATCAATTGTTATACAAAGCTTTTTTTGGTTTATTCTTTAATCAGAAAATAATTGGAAAACAGGATTAACATATGAACAATCATTGTTTTGTATTTGTCAATTTAAAATCCCAAAAGTAAGCGATTTATTTCAGTGATGCTTATGTATATTTTTAAACCACCATTTCTTGCAATTTCATATATAACCATTCAAAGTAAAGTAGCATTAATTTTGCATAACTATTAAGGCATCAATAATAATCCCTTTCTTTTTTTTTTGCACGATGTTGCTGCTTCCTATTGGCCTGCATGACATGGGTGATTCAAACCCCCATTTTGTTCCCCCGGGAAGGGATACCAGTACCACCCCATTATGGTCTCAGGAACCAGCGGCTATAGAGCTAAAAATAATGTGGTTCAGCTCCGGGCACCCCCTATTTTTATCCAATAAAAAATAAAATGGAGGTCTTTAACTTGATTTCAAGTTACTATACTTGTAGGGGGCCTCTATTTTATTCTAGCTGCGCATCCCTTGTGAAATAAAGGAATATTGAGGTGGGATCCCCTCAATTAACTAGTGCTACAGAGCATTGATTCCACTTGTAGAAATGAATTACTGCATCCGGATCACATGTTGTAATGATAAAATGCTGTGAGGAGCTGTGTAGATTAACCCCTAGTTGGAACACGGTCTGGCAAGGATAAGAAGGGTTGTCTGGGGGAAGTCCTGAGACCCACCCAGACCCCTTGCATAAATCCAGCAACTATGTGAACTAGTGAACCTGGGGAAGCTCCCACTTGAGTAATGAAAATAAAGTACTCACATAAGTCCGTTTTCATCCGGGTGTGTGTGCTCCTCGCTGTATGCAGAGACAGGACAAAGTCACCCTTACCAAGGAGGGAGGTGAATCAGTGGGCACGACTGCGCATACAAAGAAACTTTCCAATGCTAGAAGACAACTTACAGCCACTACACTAAATGGTATACAGTTCTTCGAAAATATGAAGCACTAAGTTGAGACATCAGGTGAAATACCAATGGATACAATAGGTCACTGAAAGTATTCACACTTAACTGAGATCAACATTACACATTTTGTGAAAGAAAAATAATGTCCTCCAGCGCGTAGACTCAGTTCATCATTCCAGACTCATATGTGGGAGAAACCAGAAACAAAAATAATGGTATAGTATACAAATGGTAAAAAGGGTATATACTACAAAAGAATACTAAAAAACACACTTAAATGTGACTAAATCACACTGGAATTAGGGATGTAGCTTCCCACAACAGCCAGTAGATGACTTTAAAAAGGTAGAGAAAAAAAGAACATAGCATAATAACATTTTAATAACAATAGATAGGTTAAAATAAGATACACTCACAAACAGCTCATTCACATGGGCATTTGTGTATTGCTTTCCAGCATAGTATCTGTCCACTTCAGTCCAGCTCTCCCACGTCTGTCCCTCTGCTTTAGGTTGCGGGGTATCTCCATGGTGTCTGCCTCAGCCTGCTCCTTAGTCCCTCTGTACCCCGTACTGAGCGGTGACTCCCCCCGCCTCGTACACATCCTGGTTTGAGCACTCCGATGCCGTTTCTCCCAGTATCCGGTTTGCGCATGCGCATTGAGGTCTGCTAGGGCACGTAGCTGTTTAGTCGACAGCTGGCTTGGTGGAGTATGGTGGCTTGCAGTGATCAAGATTACATCAAATGCGTTTCGCATACAGCTTCTTCAGTGATGTCATGCGCAAATCAGATACTGGGAGAAACAGCATCGGAGGGCTCAAACAAGGCTGTGCATGAGCCGGGGGAGCCACCGCCCAGTACGGGGTACTACCCTTTTTACCATTTTTATACTATTCCATTATTTTTGTGTCTGTTTTCTCCCACATATATGTGTCTGGGATGATGAACTGAGTCTACACGCTGGAGAACTCTTTTTTTCTTCTTTCACAAGCTGTTCCTGGAGGGACTGCAATTACCTCCTTGGACTCTAGCAGCGGGACTTTAAGTACACTATAAAAAATGTATTTATTTATTCGGATTTGTTTTTATTGTTGGAGATAATCTTGTACCGTGGTTTTGTTTGTTGGCGTTACTTTTCCTATTCTAACATTACACATTTGATGGCTTATGGCTATAGAGTTTCCTTATTACTATGTTCTTACAAGTTTTTGTAATCTCAAATTGACAAAAGCTTGGACTGCCATGCCAAAATAAGGCACTGAAAACTAAAATAACTCGACATCTATGAAATTCACCTATATTGACAGCATAGGAAATTGAAGCACAGCCAAATTTATAAAGGCCTTAGTTATGGTTTGATGAAATATATTTCTAGGGGCATTGTTGTGTAGTAAAGATCCTTCAATATAATCATAGGAAACCAAAATGACAGATTATTCGACATTGTTTTTCTTTTCAGATATTATTTAGCTATATACTTATTTCTATATATACTGTACATTCAGTTCAATTGCATGCTAGATTGTGAATGATTCAGAGCCTATTGACGAATGTTCAAGCTGTACAAAATGGCCATTAGGAACCGAGATTGAAACTCAGTGGGGTTAAATTACATTTGTTATTTCACGAAACTGAGCTCCCTTTGGTAGTTCGAGTAAGCTTAAAAGCTGATTGGAAAAAAGTAGAGCATGAGACACACTGCCATTTTTCATGGTTATTGCTGGTGACACATCTAAACTAGTCGAATACAAGCATGGGAAAGCTTATAAATTAAACAAATGAAAGAGTTTTTCCAGACTCATTCAAAAGAACCAACAAATATGTGGAACAGATAAAACTGAATAATACCTGAGCCGCTGAAAAATAACTTAATTGAGTCTCTTAAGACGTGCACTGTTGCAAAAAAAAAAAGATAAAATAAAACTGGAATACTGTTGGTTAACAAAAAGCAATTTGTCTTTGTACTTCAATTCAAAACAGGTATATCTATGAACTAACACAACAAGCACTTGACAAGTAAAAATGAAGACTACTTGCTCTATAATCTGTAGTGTTATTATTTGATGGCAGATACTGCATGATTGGGTTGGAATTTATTTTTAAATTGAGCAGCAGTACCTTATCAGCATTAAAAAACAAATGATGTTACTAATAGATTTGTATTCTATAAATCACTACTGCAGATGTAGCAAGACTGCCTCCCGGACCGCAAGAAGGTGCGAGACGACATCTGTGTAAACACTTTGTTGTTCACGCCTCGTGTCTCGGCTACGGGGAGCCGGAATAATTATTTGTATGGTTATTTATGTTAGTGCAATTCAGCATCTGTGGCCAGAAGGTGGCACACTGAATATCTTCGCATATGATACTCGGTAACTGCAAGGGTGTCCTTGATTATAAATGCCGGGGATTTACACTAGGTATTTTGTGGCACAGAGAATAGTAAGTCTTGCTTCTGTACATCTGTACTTTACAGTACTTAAAAAAAATTCTTGCTTCCCCTTAGAAGGTCACTTCAAGGCTTGAGGCCCATCCAAGTTTCCTCCTGCAAGTTTCCATCCAAGTTTCCCCCACCTATGGGAGCAGGGAAGTTGTTGCTCACTCCACAGGGGGAGGAAAGAGACACACCCACTTTTGGCAGAGAGCAAGTTTATATACCCTGGGTTGGGCTTGTAACCCTGCCCCATAACAGGGCAGGTTTGATACTGACAGGTCATCACAATCCAGCATATGACCCAGCCAGTACCTGCCCCAGGCTGGCACTCTCTGGCTGTTGCTAGGCCAACCCTTAGATACAGTTACTGCATCTAAGGCTGCAATAGCAAACAAGGCCTTCTGGAGGAATTAACCCATCCACTGCCTGTACCTAACAGGGCTTACACTGGTAGGGCCCAGGGAAATAGGTAGCGGCCGGAGGCTAGGCTACCTTGACAAAACTTGCCTGCACTATCTAATGAAAATTCAGCCTAGTACATCTGACACAGAGTTGTCAAGCAGAAAGTGGTTTAAAAATGTAGGTTTCATTAAAAAAATAGGAATATGGCAAATCACTTGTTCCCTTCAGTATTCAGTTATTTTATGCTGATTATTTCATCATAAGTTTCTAAACATTTAGTATACAATTTAAAGCAGGTATTAGCAGTGCTAATTTCTTATGTTTATGTTCTTTAAACATGGTTACATGCTGGAGCCTCCAGTTCAACAGCTTTTATTCATTGTGTCTAACGTATAGGTATTTCTATGTGTGCTTTCAACAACAAAAAAAATCACCTTTAATGGGAAAATTGCTATGAAAGAAGCATGTAATTCATGATGAATACAGCATTTTATATGTATAATTCATCCAAATTATAGGCGAGGGAGAAAGATATTTTACTGAAAGAAGTGCCATGTTTAATTACTGCTATTAAGTGGTCACTCTTGTGAACTTTACCAGTTTCGAGGGTTTGTCTATGTTCAGTTTACTATGCAGAAAAGGAATGCAATGAAAAATAACATTTGAATTACAGGCATCCTTTCAGATTATAATAATAATGAGAGACTTCAGAAAAAATGTTTTTTCCCACTTATATTTTAGGCTTTATAAGGCTGCATGACTAAGATGCTTTGAAATCACCTCCTGTGTTTGCTTCAGGACTTCCAGAAAAAATAACACAGGAAGCTTTTTCAAAACATTATCTATGTAAATGTTTAACAAAATATACAAATAAACACACTTTCCTATTATTGTCTGTTTAGTTACTATCAAATCATTATAACTGGTATAACAATTATTGGTACCCTAACTAAGGTTTATTTATTATAAGCGATAATTTTTGGAATACCGCAATAGAATGTATAGATATAAGAAAGTAAAAAATGAGAATGGAATAATTCACACTGCAAAAGCCATAATTATCAAAGTTTAGGATGTGCAGCAGGGTGCCACAAGGCAGCTTCTGGACTCACCACCAACAGCAAATAGGACACAGAGCAAATAGCAAAGAGGCACGCAGACCAAGTTTTGGCTTATACAATTGAACTGGCTCATTGCACAGTAGATAGTAACATTAAAGGTACAGCCCCCTCTGACTTGGCTATGTACTAAGCAATAAACCGGATCAATTGTACTTCAACTACAGTAGGTGTGCTTGACTCCAAAGCCACCAACAGCTAGTGGGGGGGCCAGGACAGAGTGTTAACCTGGGCCTTAGTTTGTTGATCAGGAGGGACATGAGGTGTTGACGTATTGTTGAGCAGGTGGGAGGTTGTTAGTTGGTTATCATCTTCCGATCGGCCCATCATCTGGTATGGGCCGGTCGAGCTCCCCGGAGATGCCAGGTCGGGATAGTTGTCCCAGCTGTCCCACCTGTTAGCAACCCTGCCTGACTCCTCGCTATTTCCTCTGTAGGTAAGAATGAGCAGATGTTAAGTCTGTTTATGACCCATCTGTATGCACAGCAAATTACACCATTTAGATCATTTTTGCCACATTCAAATGAATTGAGTATACAGTAATTCTTCCAAAAGTTGGAGAAGGCCTATTTAACTGCAATCTTAAAAGTGTTTTTACCAAGGGTTATACTAAAAAAAGTTAAGTTTAAGGACCATTTTTTGCTAAGCAGGGCTACAGTACTTCAAATTAAAGTCCAATAAACAAATGACATAAACAGCACTGGTCAAAGCAAGTTCATACTGATAGCCTAAGTTGAGAGCAGAACTTAATAAATACGAGGCGACATCATTTAAATAAAAATATATATAACCAGTAGGGGCTTCATATTTCATAACGTCCCCATTTACTCCTGAGGAAGGTCAACCATTGAGCACATACTTATGTATAATTTTCAGTACACATTTTTTTCTTTTCTTGTGAATACTGGTCTCTACAGTATATGCTTGCATTTGGACTACTGGTATGAACTTATCTTTTTATTATTATTTTTTCCATAAAATACTCAGAGCGTGCAATTGAATGGCATACCGGTATGTATTCTAATTAAACCTTGAATACTCTAAAATATGGAACACTTTTAATCAGTAAATGTCAGTGAAAAAACTAAAAAGACGCAACTGACATCAATATAATTTTCTTTGTTGGATTGTTCTTGTGGATGGGTACCATTCATAAAAGACTACACTGATATTTAATGCAGATAGTTTAACTTCTTTCTGCATACTGGTTTTATAGATGTAATAGGCTCTGGAGACTACTGTGGATTTATGGCACCTTTCAAAGTCAAATTGGCATCTGATGCTCTATTTCATAAAGATATTCATATTCAAGGTATTAGACTCCTATACTGTATCTACTTATCATATTTATATGTCCTTCAGCAACCGTTGACTACTTAAGTCTCATGTAAAACTCTACAAACCATTTGTTCTGATCACTTGGGATAGGAGATTACTATCTTACTTTAAGATTGATAGATTTAATTGCAGATAATGCTTAATACTTCTGAGGCTTGATCCATAAGTAAGTATATCATTATTCCCCCAGACATCCCAGTTACAAGTATTCTGTCAGGAATTGCCTCCTTTACAACTTGTTCTTAAACAATCTTCTTACTCTTATTCTAATGATGTCATCCTTCCCTTAACCATCTCGCTGGGGAGGTCAAAAAAATAAGAATTATACTGTATCTTTTTTGGCTTGCAGGCATTAGCAGAATCGTTTACATGCTGTGTATTTTCAATTATAAAGTTAAACAGAATCTGAAGGTGTACCATCGGGAAAAGAGATGGGCAGTTTTTACAAAATAAGTGTATTAATGATTCCTTTATTTGTATCAGTTGAATTCAATTCAGCAATATTAAATTATACAATAGTTTATGATTTTGTTGCAGGTTTGCAAAATTCTCAACTGCAATTGGCTTGACCCTAAAAACAACAAAATCCCGACACAGCTCAAGTCACTAAACCTAACCAAACGAATTTCCCAACCCACACGAAGAAACCTAAAATCTCACAACCATGGCAGCAGACAGCTTTCCTGGGGCCCAGGACTAAAGTTCCCACTGGGGCCCCCACCCACGTGTTGGCAACCTTGCGAGAAACCCCCAAACACCCTGTTTTCTCTTACACTGCCCCTTCTCACACACCTCCTTATTCTCTCACCCTGCTCTTACACCCCCACCTCTCTCACCCAATTTATTTCTCCCCCTCCCCACACTCAATAACCCCCCTCCAAAATATACAGTACACAGCCAAACAATAAGCCCCCCATCCCAAATACACACACACCCATTAGGCCCCACTCCCCAAATACACACACCCCCAATAGGCCCCCCTCCCCAAATACACACAATATAAGTCCCCTCCCCAAATACACACAAAATAACCCCCCTTCCCCAAATACACCCACACAAATACAAATACAATAAGCCCCCCTACCCAAGCACACACACAATAAGACCCCCATCCCAAATACAGAAACACACAATAAGTTCCCCTCCCCAAATACACATGCAAACACACACACACACACACCCACCCAATAGGCCCTCCTCCCCAGATACAGACAGACAGACAGACAGACAGACAGACACACACACACACACACACACACACACCCACAATAGGCACCCCTCCCCAAATGCGGAAACACACAATAGGCCCCCTCCCCAAACTACAGACACACACACACAGGCCCACCTCCCCAAATACAAACACACAGTACTCCCCCTCCCTAAATACACACAATAAGCCCCCTCCACACCCACACACACCGCTCCCCAAACACACACACACACACACACACACTAAGCACACACACACTAAGCACCCCTCCCTAAATACACACACTAAGCACCCCTCCCTAAATACACACACAAAACAAGCCCCCCATCCCAAATTCACACACACATAATAAGCCCTCCTCCCCAAACACACATACAAACACAATAAGACCCCCCCCCCCCCCACACACACACAATAATCCCCCCACCCAACAGAAAAATCACACCCACACACCTTAGGGGTAAGGGGCATGGGAGTGGGATATAAGGGGGGAGTGTGTATGTGGACTTACCTGGGGCCCTTGGATGGGCCTGCTGGAGCAGCATGGCCAGTGTACAGGAGAGCCCTATAGGCCCACTGTGGCCTGAGCGAGGGACAGATGGGTGGTGTAGAGAGAAAGGGAGGTCCTTGCAGGAGAGAAAGGGATTGACAGATCTTTGTGGCCGCCAGAAATGGGGAGGGCCCGTCTTGCCTGCAGTAAGAGAACTGTAGGTTTGACGGCTGGGAGGCCGGAGCCCTTGCCGAGCCGGGCCCGGGACAGCAGACCCAGCTGCGCCTAATGTCGGCAGCCTTGCTCACAACCATTCCCTCCTGCGTAAGGAAAATAAGAGCACCCAAATCAAACCCTAAAATTTTACTCACTAGAACACTTTACTCACTAGATCTTACCACCTGCCCTTGGTACATAATCAACTTCATACCTGACCTCAATTCTGCACTTGACTATTTCCAAACAGAGTTCTTAAAAATCTGTGATACCCATGCTCTGCTACACAGAATAGAAGTATGGGGTCCACCTTCCATTGCTTACAACCAACCTTATTATACTTTACCATTTCAGGGATGCCTTGAGGATAAAAACAAAGTAACAGGCACTATCATGGATCTTAATAAATACAGATGCCTGTGGAATACATGCACAAGGCAAACAAGACTAGCAAAATACCAATTTTACACTGAAAATCTTCACCAAAATACATGAAATCCAATAAACTTCTGGAAGGTCATAAACAATATATTCCAGCCTTGTATCCATCAACAACCATCCAATATAAAAAAGGATAATACTACTCTGACAAATTCCACTGACATAAACACATTCAATTAATACTTTGTGGGGTGTTCTTCTTCTCTACTATCATAGCACAACCCAAACTACATTCATGAAGCTCAACCTGGGAGAATCCCAATAGCCTCACCCCTCCCAAATGTGCTCACAATTTTATCCCAGTATCTAAAGAGGAGATTACACTAGCACACCTCAAATTCAATCAAAATAGCCAATGTGAACCTAACCTAGTGCAATCAAAGTGCTCCAGCCATTACCATGCCACTTGCCTACCTAATCAACTTTTCGAAAGTCATCGAAAATTGTGTCCCAATCAAGCAATTACTATACCTAGACAAATTTCATTGGCCAACTCCAATCTAGCTTTTCCCCTAACACTCCATGGTAACTACCATCTTAAAAGTTTGCAATGAGATCCAGTGTGAAATGGAACTGGGACAACTTATTTGTGCAATATGTCTAGATTATGCAAAGGTTTTGATACTGTTGATCATGTTATCTTATTAAACAAGCTTCCGTCCTTAGGGGAACAGGCTTTAAACTGATTTCACTTCTACCTATCGGTTAGATCCCAATATGTCTATCTTGGACTCTAACTCGAATCCCTTGGATGTCACCTGCGCTGTTCGGCAAGTCTCTGTTCTGGGGCCCCTACTAATTTCAGTCTTCATTATTGATCTACCTACAGCCTGCAAGAGTGCTTTAATATACGTATATATACGTATATATGTACAGTATGCGGATGGCACAGTCTTATATGGACACAGCCACACTGACCACGTACTTCAAAACTTGAAAACGGGAATTCCCAAAACAAAGTGTCTTTAAACACTGACAAAACTGTAATGATGGTATTTGGGACTAAGGGCTCCATGCAGTAAGCGCCGAAAAAGTGCAATCGCCAAGGGTACCTTATCGACATGATTCTTCCGATTTTCCCTCTCCGTATGCAATAAGTGCCGAATCCCTTCCGAATCAAGCTGAAAACATTTGCTCCCACTCTGCCGATGATTTGCCGATCACACACAGGTGTATCGGCGTGCATGGCGAGGTGGTGTTATGTTCCCCAATGAAACTTCTTGCTGAATCTGCCGAAGCAAGCATGTTTTGGATTGAGCGGCCCATTTAAAGGCAGCGTGTATTTTTATTCATTCTCTGTGTTGTTGGGAGAGAGAGAGACACACAGAGCTGAGCGATTTACATATTTCATATTGACTGAGACAGTTGTGGTGTATTGTGAGAAGTTTGTCCTGTGTTGTTTTGTTTACATCTTTGTCTTGTTTTCACTTTGTAAGTGTTCAGTGTGATTGTCTTTACATTTCTTTTCTGTTCTTTGTGAGTGCTAGAGGTATGGCCGCAAGGCGTGGGAAGAGTGATGCTGGTGTGAGTGGTACTGGTAGTCGTGTGAGTACGCGTCTGAGTGAACGTAGGATTCAGGGGAGTGCTGTGGCTGTGAGTGCGAGTGGTGTTGCTGGGAGTGCGAGTGCTGCTGGTGGCTCTGTTGCTGGTGCTGGTGGGGTGTCTGCTGCTGGTGCGTCTGGTGGTGGGGTGGTTGCTGGTGGCCCGCTTTTGGAGTCTCTTCCATTGGAAGAAGGAGAGTCCAGTCAGCAGCAGCCAAGCTCTGGGCCTGCACGTATTCGGAAGAAACGTCTTGAGCGGCCACGTAATCCTCGGTTCAATGTAGAGGAAAACAGAGTTCTTGTCACAGGGATTCTGTGGCACTATGATTGTCTGTATGGGCATTTACTAGGTAAGTCTATCTTTGCATTGATTCTTCAAAGACATGTTATCCTAGGTCATGTGAGATGTCTTAATATCAAAATATTATTCTATAATATCTATCAATTAAACTTAATTGTTACACACATATTCCTTCATGCTTTAGAACGACCATAACAATCAGTGTAAAAATGTTGGCAAAGTTCATACAATATTCATGCAAGCTTCCTTACATTTGTATGTTTACACATAAATGCTCATGTGGTACACATATTACACCTAAACCAGCATGTTTGGTATCTCTTGGAACAGATAGCAGTTTAGGAAACTGCTCATTTTTATAATAATAATTAACGTCATATATTTTGTATGTATTTCAAGGGCGGACAAGTTCAGCATCAAAAAAAGAAATGTGGGATCAAATAACCTTGGCTGTGTCTGCGTGTGGGAATCATGTCAGGGACCGGCCGAATTGTCGGAAGAGA
Source organism: Ascaphus truei (assembly GCA_036426205.1). Lineage (NCBI taxonomy): Eukaryota > Metazoa > Chordata > Amphibia > Anura > Ascaphidae > Ascaphus > Ascaphus truei. Next base: position 133,599,571 of record CM071571.1, read on the forward strand.
TTCGATTATATCAGGGCAAACTTAAAGAAAAAATACAACCAGAACGGGTGCATGCTTCTGGCACTGGAGGTGGGCTGCCAGCACAAGCTCTAATCTTAACACCATTGGAGGAGCAGATGCGGGAAAAATTTCTTCCTGTCGTCGTGGAGGGTTTGCCCGGGGACAGAGATATCGGAATTTATTCTGCTCTATTTCCACCAGGTGACAAATGTTACTGTACTAGGCGTGTCGTAGGTTACAGTTCTTATCTATATTTCCACTGCAACTTATACTTTCTTCCCAATATAAGCATACCTACATATATATCTGTATATATATATATGTCTCTCTCTCTATATCTATCTATCTATCTATCTATCTATCTATCTATCTATCTATCTATCTTTATATCTAGTTGTCCTACAAAAAGTAAAAATTAATATATATGGTGGCAAAAGGTGGCACTGAGTGCTCATTTGCATGTCATTTCCCAGAATCCCTTGCTGCAGTGGAAGCGCTGTATGCTGGGCGATAATGGGGAACGACAGGGTTGCAGACCTGTCTAAGACATGCAAATGAGCATACAGTAATATTTACAGCTGCTTTATATATATATATATATATAGATATATATATAGATATATATAGATATATATCTCTATGTGTGTGTTTGGAAACATGTATTGGCTCAGCTATCGTGGATGACATCATTATGAGTAAACATGCACAACTTGACCTGCATGAAGGGATTATGTGTAATGATCTTCCAAATAACACACACTGCAACCTTCTACCTTACAAAGCATTCAACATGTCTGCCCTATAGTTGAAAGCACAATGTATGTGTGAATCTTTGTACAAACAATGGGTTAACATGCATAACCACAAAGCACATCCGCACTCATTGTTTGTCACAGTAATGTATAACTTCGTTATACTGTGTCTGTGCACACAAATGCCTAATTCACTTTTTTATGTATGTGTCTATACACATATATATATATATATATATATATATATATATATATATATAATATATATTATATAGTATATATCTATATATCTATATATAAATTAGTGATAATCTATGTTACACCTATGAACAGGCCATTACTAATTCACTTTTTTATGTATGTGTCTATACACATATATATAAATTAGTGATAATCTATGTTACACCTATGAACAGGCAATTACTGCCTCATCAAGTCTTGCATGGAAGATTGTGCATTCAAATGAGAACATTCATAATTTGCACAAACCCATTTCGTTATGTTTAATTAAAGCTCTTTTTTCGCTTCATGTAGTATACTGAGAGCATAAATAGGAACATGTACCATATGGTATTTTATTGTGTTCATATGTAGCTCACTTCAGATTTTTATTTAGCTCATGTACCGGTGTGTGAAACCAGCTGCAATTAATATGTAATCGCAGCATAGAGGAGAACACAGGGGGTGGGGTTTGGCACCGAGCCAGATCACAGGGTCATGTTACGGTCAAGTCTTGTGGGGCGGCTTACAGGTGGCAGAAACAAATAAAAGGTCAGGGTGCTGTCACGTCTCGGGGAGGGACTACAGTTGTTAGAAGCTGACAAGGTGAACAGAAGTTCATCACATTCATTTGAATTGGTAATTCTCTGAAGACTTTCACCCACCAGGCCACTATATATGAAAACGTACGTTAGTCATTCGTTCACTCATATCTTCTTTTTACCTTATAGATACGCCACATTATCACACCAGTACCATCTGTGAGCTACACACTGCATGTGTTGATGAGTGTCAGCCACATTGAGCGCTACACCTGCTTCTACTAAATGTTCACACAGATAACTAAAAACATTCATTCACATTTCCACAATTAGGTACTGAATTATAAGCAGAGTCAACTTTGCAGTCATGGTAGTGATGTACATTATTATTGTTAGATTACTACACAATATATGCAGTGTATGTACAACAGAACACTTAATTTTACAACGCATTCCTGCATGAACATTGTATGTTGTATGGCTTTTACAATAAATGTGCCAATTAGGTTCACATGTACATTGATGTTAAGATGGATAATGTACAGCTTGCCAGAAACATATCATTGTCATTTCGTTATGTGATGCGGATATTTAGCCATAAATACTCCCACTACACAAACTTAATGTTGAATTAGGTCACCCACATATCAATACAATTCTTATGTTATTCTTCTATATATTTGCTCCTGAAGCTCATGTGTCACCTGACACTGAACATGTGTCATCACCTGGCTCATCCAGCTCATCATCAAGCATAGAAGGTGAGTGTATGAGGTGCAGCACATCTAATGTGTACATTTGTAGATGTTCCAAAGGTGAGCAGATGTTATAGAATGAAAACCGCTATAATGACATTTCATTTACATGGAACATGAACATCCTACACTATCTTACATGATAAAATCAGAAAAAATGAGCATGTTAATGCAGTATATTAGACACAATTATATCACTCGAATTGCATACAACGAACGAAACCCGGGTGCCATATCTGTAAATCTGGAAAGCAAGAGAGATATATGGGAAGCAAGGGAAAAGATGAAATTGAGTTAGAACAAGGAACACATATTCATCTCGAAAATGGTGCAAGATCTATCTCAGCATTTAAACCCCTTGGAGTGAATTTCTTAAGGCGGTGGATCCCAAAAGTTTCCCTTTTGAGTAGTTCTGATCCCCTATCACCTCCTCTCCAGTGTGGTAACACATGTTCAATGGCCTTAAAATTAAGACAAGTCGGTTCTCCACCATGAAATTCTGTAAAATGCTTTGGTATGCTGTGATTCATAAGTGTTCTCTTAATGCCACTCAGGTATTCAATAATCCTAGTTCTTATAGGTCTAGTGGTTTTTCCTATGTATTGTAACTTGCAGGAACATTCCAGCAGATAAACTACATCGTCTGTCCTGCAAGTCATAAAAGTGTCAATATCAAAAACTTCACCTGTGACATTAGAGCCAAATTTTGTTGTATTTGATGACTTGAACCGACATGCCTTACAGCTTGTACAACCAAAAAAAACTTTTTTGTTTAGCCATGCATTATCACTGGATTTAATTTCCCTAAACGCACTGGGGGCTAATTTGTTCTTAAGATTGCTGGCTTTTCTAAAAATCACATTTGGTCTTTCTGGAATATTAGGGCCAAGAACCGGATCATTTTTGAGGATGTCCCAATGTTTGGTAATTATACTCCTAATTTTCCCTGCTTCTCTACTGTATCCATTCAGGAACGCAAAGTCAAACTTATTGCTTTTTTTCGTATCTTTTTGTTTTGATATTAATAAATCACTTCTCTGAAGTTTGTCTGCCTTCTCCTTTGCTATATTAATTGTCTCCCTTTTGTATTTCTTTTCCAGAAATCTATCTTGGATTTTTTCAGATTGTATATCGAATTGGTCTTTATCGGTACAGTTTCTCCTTATTCGTGTGAATTGGCTTGATGGCACATTGTCCATCCACCTAGGTAGATGGCAACTGTATCTTCTAATAAAGTTATTTTTATCTGTGTCTTTGAAGTATGTTTTTGTCTTTATTATCTCGTTTTCAATGTAGATAGTTAAATCTAAGAAATTAATTTGTTCATGGCTCCATTCACTGTGTCAGGGTTGCCTAGACCTCCTGCCTAGCCTTAGCTTCTTTGTCCACCGGGTGTGCTGCTGCCTTCTGTTTGCTCTGGGTTCCTCTGTCTGTCTGTTTGTCTTCTTGTTGCTCCTGTCTCTGTCTTATAGTTCTGTTTCCTGTCTGTTTGCCTTGCCTTTGCTTGAAGTCAGACTCCTTGCACATGCCTCTGATCCTGATCTGTTTCCTGTACCTGTACCTGTACTTGAGTCTGTTCACAGTAAAAGCCCTTGCTGGTAATCTGGCTTGTCCCTGTTGTTCCTGTTCTCAGTCCCTGCCCCCAGACCTGTCCCTGCTCTCCTGTCCTGTTCCAGTCTCCTCGTTGCCGACCTCTGCTTGTTACCTGACTTCGCTACCTGCCGCCTGCCTCGGACCTCTGCTTGTTTCCTGACTTCGCTACCTGCCGCCTGCCTCGGACCTCTGCTTGTACCTGACTTCGCTACCTGCCGCCTGCCTCGGACCCCTGCTTGTGACCCCTACTACGCTCGTGCTGTTCCGGCCACCGAGATCCTACCCGCCACAGGAGTCTCTCGTGACAGAAAGCAAAGGCCACTTCTGGATCTCGCTGGAACAGATTCTTCTTCTGCCTGCACCCTTTCCTGCCTGCTGCAGCAGACCACATCCGCATGGTTGAAGATAAGTACTTTCGTTTCTTTTTTGGAAATCCCAGTTGGGAAGGTTTTTTTTTGCTGCTAAGTGTTCTGCAAGAATTATTTGCGTTCATAACGAAAAAACATTTTTGCTGAGACTAGAACTGTTGCTGCAGAGACAAGTGCACCTTTCTTTGAGATTTTTCTTTTGTGCAGTGCCTGGGTTAACCCTTGCAGTACCTGTTGCCACCTTTTTAGACTCTGACTTTTCATTCCCTGGACAAGGCTTGTCTCTGCATCCCTGGTTGGACCACTGCTGTTCACAGGGTTCCCATTTCAAAAAGACAAGAGTGCTTCCATTATTTTGTTACTGCATGCTGTGATTTGTCCTGCAAGCTGTAGTTCTTTCTATGATTGGTTCTAAGGTTTCAGGTTTACCTGCAAGTTCCCCTAAAGTTTGTTTCTCTGTAACCTGTGATATCCCTACGCCTGATATCAAAAGTTTCAGATTTAACTGCAAGGTTCTGTCTGATATTCCTATGTCTGATGTCAAAAGTTTCAGACCTAACTGCAAGTTTTCTCTGTAGTAGTTTCCTGCTGTCTATGATATTTCTATGCCTGATTTCTAAAGTTTCAGATATAACTACAGGTTTCTCTGTCTATGTTTTTTCCTTGCATTTATAAATCTCTGTGACTGATGCTAAAGTCTCAAAGGGTCAGCTCTCCTATCTTGTGTCTCTCTGTGTCTAATATTCCTGTTGTTCATTCTAATGCTTCTGCTTTAAAGACACATTTTCTGCATTACTGGTTTCTTGGGAAGTTTGGTTTCCCTACAGTATGTCTGAAGTTATGGCTCCCACTCTGAAAACAGTCTTGAGCAGTAAATTTGAACACAGTACCACTGATTCTTCAGAACTTCTCAAAGCAAGGAAGAAGAAGAAAAAGAAGGGAGGCATTACTGTGGAAGTTGCAGAAGAAATTAAGAATGAAAATTTAAGCTCAGAGTCTGCATTTGATGAAAGAGATATGCTGCAGCTTAAGGCAACTCACAGACGTATCCCAAGAATAGTGGAAGAAAAGAAAGATGCCCTAACTCAGACGCTTCAAGCTACACATAAAACGATTGATTGTCTTTATGGACGTTTAGATAAGGAGCAAGAAGCCAAGGCTGCACTACAAAGCTGTCTATCTTCAGCAATTGCAAAGTGTGTTCTCCAGGAGAAAGAAAGAGAGCAGTTGGAGAGGGACAGGGTGATCCTGTCAAGTAAGCTGGAGAAGGCCTATGCTGATAATGCCCAGTACCAGAGTTTCATGGCTCAAGTTGGCGCAAAACTGGAAGCCTCAGAGGAGAAGAATTGCCACTTCAACACAGAACTACGTTCTTTGAGAGAGATCTTCGAAGGGTTAAATAGCAGTTTTGAAATGGTAACCCAGGAGTGCAAGAATCTCTATGTCCAAGTCAGTGAAGGAGATAAGAAACTCCATGAATTAGGAGAGGAGAAGAAACAGTTGGCCCAGGAAAAGTTAGACATGCATACAGCACTGCAGAATGCAGAGAGAATGCTGCAAGAAGAACGTGTCTCCCTGGAGCGGCGCACACAAGCAGAAGATATGCTACAGAGTCAGCTGCGAGAACTGCGTACACATCTGCAGGACACCAAGGAGAAATGGGTGAATGCTGAAGAAAAGCAGCGAGTTCTGCAGGAAGAAAGTTTCCAGACTGCCTACAAGATAAAGATGCTGCAAGAGTATTTGAGTACCCAGTGTGTCCCCAAAGAACAGCATGAGGAGCTGAAGGCCACACTGAGCATAACCAGAGCCTCGCTGGAGGAGGAGCTTAGAGCCCAGGTAACCCTGTATGAGAGGGAACACGAGGCAGTCCAGAGACTGAGACAAGAGTTGGAGGAGCGGAGACACTGCTCCATCTCTAACAGTCAGTACACCCAGGAGAAAGGGACCTGGAAAAGGCAGGCAGCTGAGACCTTGGCAAAGGAATTGTCAGAGCTCCAAGACGTAATGAGGGATGCATGGAGGCAAGCTCAGAGTGATCATAGTGAGGAGCTGAAGGCCCTGAGTGGAAAATTGCAGAATGCACTCAAGGGGTCTCTCGCTGAGGAGTGGAAATTGCAGCAACGCCTAAAGATGGAAGAGCTAAAGCTAGCAGCTGAACACACATCTCAGCAACCCACAGCGCTGCAGGCGCAGATCACTGAGCTCAAGACACAGCTTGCCAAAAAGGAGGAGAGAGAGAAGGTGTCCATCTGTCAAGTGGCTGGCCTGACACTGCGCCTTGAGGTCAAAATGGCCACTGCCTGCAAATTATTGGACCACACAGCCCGTGATAAGGTCCGGCTGGAGCTGAACAAGGCCCGGGAGGCGTACCGGCAGCTGATCAGAAATGAAGAAGATGAAACATATTTAAGCCTTGATCCAAGTCAGCTGGGAGAGATGGAGTCGCTACTCAACTCCAAAGAAGCTGAACTGACAACTGCTTTGAGTGGGAAAAGAAGTGCAGAAGGACAGCTTCAAGAGCTAAAAACTCAAATAGCTGGTCTTTCATTGGTTGATGCCACTAAACGGCAGTCGCAAGAGGAGAGCATGGAGAGCCAACTCTGTGTCCCCACTGACTCATGTGGAAAGGCTGCACCCGTCCTTGATGCCCACGTTCCTGATGTCTCTGCCCCTGCTTTTGGGTTGAACGCACCCATTCGGAGGTTCCTTGCAGCACCCAATGTACCTGTGGAGTACCCTCTGCCCACTGACAAACCACCAGAGGTGGGTCACCTTGTGTCACCTTTCCATCAAGGCCTCCAGGAAGAGCCTGGAGGATCGTCCGGAGAACGCTCTTGAGAGGGGGAAGTAATGTCAGGGTTGCCTAGACCTCCTGCCTAGCCTTAGCTTCTTTGTCCACCGGGTGTGCTGCTGCCTTCTGTTGCTGAGGGTTCCTCTTGGTTCTGTTCTGTTTTGTCTTCTTGTGTCTGTCTGTTTTGATAGTTTGTTCCTGTCTGTCTTGCATTGCCTTTGCTTGTGAAGTCGACTTTCCTTGGTACCATGCCTCTGGACCTCCTAATCTGTCTTTGTACCTGTACTGTACCTGACTTGAGTCTGTTACAGTAAACAGCCCCGTGTCGCTCAATCTGCTATGGTCCCGTGTTTGTTTGTTTGTAGATGGTTTGCTCTGACAAGTGCAGGGACCGTATGTAATGGGAGGGAGCAATTAAATAATGGGGATATTTGTCATTTGCGTAACCAAAGCATTCGGTTTCTCTGGAAAATAGCACTATTGAGTACAAATAATGTTGTGTTGAAATGTGTGATTTGCTGTGAATTAATGGTGAAATAATGGAAATATGTGTGTGAAGTCTTGAATATGCTGGGGGTGTGAGTGATGAATTGGGTTTTTTTTTTTATGAAGGTGTTGAATCGTTTGGAAATGTGAATTTGGTGAATGGGTTGCGGAAGTCGTGAAATTAAGTATGTATCTCTTCTATGCTCATCATCTATTAAACCAGGGTATACTTGTAAAGACTGTGTTCTGGAATATTCTTCGTTATACAAATTCGAGCCTAATACATAGCACTCCACATATATAATAATGTATAAATGCATTTAATGGTAAAATTGATAAGAAAACCCCATTTCATCAAAGGTTGCAAGCAATTTGCGTTCTCTAGATATAGGTATAAGTATAAATTTACACCTTTTTAATTGTTTTTAATTTCATTCTTTTAGAATTCTTTTAAAAGCAATAATAATCAATTTTGGAACATAATAGTTTTGTTAAATACATAATTGTGTTAACTTAATGATTTTTCTATTATTTATATTTTTTCTAATATATGTTTTCTTTTACTTTATTATTTTGTTGTATAAAATAAATCATGTTTATCATATATATATTTTTTTTTTCTGTGTTTAGTCTATAATATATAATAGTTCATTATTCATGTATTTGTAAGGAACTTGTAGAGGCCTGCGGGTATTTTCAGCAGCCGTGGTGTGTGTGCAGATGTCAGCACACAGTCTATTATGTATTACAGATTTGCCCACTAAGTCAGTTGTGGACCGCTATCTAGGTTGTTCATAAAACTGGGGGGGATGGAAGAGTTAGTAGTGTAGTAATGTAGGCTGCGATGACGCGAAGCGGGGAGTAGGGAGGGAAGTAGGAGGGATATGTCGGCTATCAGAGGGGCGTGCTCTCAGTGGGGAGGCCGCCTGAGAGGCGTGCCCGTTCATGATTTGAGCACGGCTGAGGTTTGCAGGGAGTCCCAGATAGTGACTGGCATAGGCGCGCATGCGCGGCATACATGATTCTTATTTGGTTAGATGACGCGAGTATGACGTCATTTATTGGCGCGGAAAACGGGGCGGGCAGCTGCATTTTAAACTGTGATTTTACATTGTACAGCACTTCTTGAAAAAAGTTCTCAGGAACGAGAACGCGTTTGAAGTTTCTGCCTGTCCCAACATCCAAGTATGATTTATAATAAGGATTTTTATTGGCAAGACCTGCTTTTTCATCCTTGCTGTGCGCTGCACACCCTGGGGCTATTGTCCCTGGTTTGTTCCTGTCTCAGGTCTGGGCCCAGACCCTGTCCCTCGCTCCCCTGTCCGTGGGTAGTGTCCAAGTTGCCTCGTTGCGACCTCTGCTGTGTATATGACTTCTGCTACCTCAGCGCGCGCTGCCTCAGACCTATGATTGTGTACCTGACTTCGCTACTGCCGCCTGACCTCAGACCCATGTTGTGACCCATAATACGCTGTGCTGTTCCGGCCACCGAGATCCTACCGCGCCAGGAGTCTTCGTGAAAGGAACCATCTTCCATTGAGATAGTAGTCTATGGCCAATCTTGCTACTGAGTAGCATCAAGGAACACAGGGCACAAACTGTTGTGAATAACGAACTCCATTTATGAGCCAAACACAACGTTTTGACATTACTGGTCTTATTCAAGTGGAATAGTGGCACTATGTCACTTGATAGAGACAAGTAAGGTCGAAACTTGTGTTTGGCCAATAAATGAGTAAGTTATTCCAAATCAGTTTGTGGCCACTGTGTTCCTCCAGCTACTAATTGCATTGGATTGATCTTACAGGCTATCTTCAAGCACAGGAAACATCGGTTATTGTGATCATTTTATACCTTTTTTTAGGTGAGCAGCATTTATTTTCATATACTTTCACTCTTATGCTATATGGTGACCATCTATTTTTGGGGGAAATCCCAGAGTTCTGGCATCTCTTCTGTAAAGGGATATTTCTTGCAACATTTCTGGTCATTCCTGACCTTCTTTCTGAGATTTCACAACTCATGAATGATGCATACAGTAGAGTTGAACTTGAGGTACGTACATATATGTCTTTTTTAAACATTGTCTATATGTAACTATGTAACTAGTCCTTTAAATGCTTCAGTGCCCAATGGACATAAACGTGTATAATAATGAGCCTGCACCCTGGAGGCCCTTATGATATCATCGTCTCAGCACACTTCTCCTGCCCGCTTATCAAGCCAAGCAAACCCCTGGAATCAAGAGGGGCTTCCCTGCACCCCTTTTGATTTCTGGGGTTTATTTCAGTAATACCATTTCCCATGTCAATACAAGCAGTGATTCATGGAGCAAAATCCCCTCCCCACTACACAAAACTGTTGGGAGCGACCGGCACCATTCATCCCTACCGAAGATATGAGGATGGTATTATTAGGTTTACCCTTAAAATTAACGCTTCATCATACCCTGGTTTGAGAATGTAGGGGTTTCTGAAACAAACCCATATTTCTGTTCTCCCAAGGAGTCCCCATGTCCCCCTCCCCACCCATCGCACTGCACTAAGCATGCTATGTGCTGTAATTCTAGGGTATCACGTACAATTAAGACGATGGAGTACCCTCAACTTTATCTGTGGGTTGTGGATGTGTGGCAGATTTTAGGTCTAGCTCTAGAGGAGAGCGGAAGTACCGCGCGCCAGGGGACCGCGTGACGTCACTCGTGCGGGGGGCTATGCGCGAAAACCATGGCACTGCCACTTGGTGAGGAAATCGGGAGGCAGCAGGGAAGGCGATGGGTGGACGCGTGGCCGTGACTTCAACGTAAGCTGTTCACTACCCATTGGCTGGAACTGACGCCCACGTGACCACCGGACACCACGTGGACGTCGCGCTATAAGGGACACAAAACTCGGAAATCTTTTTCAAAAATCGTCGTGGCCTGGACGCGTGCATTTCACGCACGCGGTACTCGCGCACTGTGTGTGCCCCTCATTGCTCTCGTTTGCTTGTTGCGGCGCGCATGCCGTGCGATGGCCACTACTAATCGCGGCCTTACTTTTAGTGAAAGAAGACACGCATAAAAAAATTTAAAAAAGTTAAATATTTAATCACCGGTGTGATGGCAGGGGGAGGGGTGAGAGTTACAGTAACAAGGGCTCACAGACACAGCTTAATTCCTTTGAATGTACGAGTACCGAATGATAGAGGGGCAGAGTACCTGTCAAACATGGCTACTTCTACATTTGTGGGTAGTAGAATTGTTCCTGAGGTGGCTCTCTGTAAAACCATGTTCGCAACAGCGCGCGGCCTACACATCGGCATATACCGCACGTGTATTTCAACACTTCCATTGCACGGGCCCCACAGGCATATTGTATCACTACAATATTGGGGATCAGCACCTGATTGACTTCTGGTAGCATCCTGGGCTATTTTAAGATTACCCAATAACATTGTAAGTGTAAAACCAGCTTAGCGGTGGGGTATTTAAATGCAACCCCCAACCCTAGTGTAGAAGCAGATGACAAATACTTATTTGTATTCTGTTATAGATAAAGGGACAATCACATAGTCATCTTTATATGACGTTTAAAGTGACCCATCCCAGGATTCCTTAATTGTCTACTTCCAGAAAAATATAAAGGTGTGCCTGGGTGTATTACTGTTGTTAGTTACTCTAATTACATGAGGAAACTAGTGGTGTGTAAACTCTCCATAGCATACTTTGGGACCCAACCCCTTTTTTCTACCGTAAAAACGCTAACTAATGAAAAACAAACATGCATTAATGTATATTTGATCAAAGTAGACAAAATTGTTTTTTATATTTACAGTGTTAACATAGCATCATCCAGGCAAAATGTGGGGAGCCATGAACGTATTACAGACTGCATTGCAAAGTTTGAAAAACTAGTCCTTATTTTTGAATACTAATTGATTGGTGAGGTCATCATTGCTCATTGGACCAACACCAATTATCTAAAAACAGTCAACTTTTGACACGCCTATAGTTGCTTAGGGCTCCTACCAACACTTACCCAGAAATCACAGTGTGATCTCAAAATTACAAATGGTTGCAAAACTAACGCCAGTTGAGCAGTAAAAATGTGATTTCAGGAAAAAATAGTATTGCGGGGAGGAAATATCTAAACATATCAATATCTGCACTTTATTGGGTTTGGTACTTAAAGAATATATGGATTACAAGATTTTAATGGGATTATTGTATGCTAAGAGGGGACAGGCCAGAATTAGGCATTATTTGTGCTAGCCGGGGCAAAGTGACCACCAAACTGACCCGTCAACCCCCCCCATTACAATAGACCCCCTGCTCTTCCTCATTCCCCCCTCTATTCACCTCTCCGATCTCTTGCCCCATTCCTCTCCATTCTCTCTTTATCCTTCTTCCCCTTCTAGCTCCACTCCCTTATCTAATGCGTTCTCCCCTTTTCTCGCTCCTTCACTGTCTCTCCCCTAGTAATGCCCTAAGCGCTTGAAGTGTGGCTCAAGACCAATCAGGTAATGAATATTGAGAAAAGGTTTATTTTACCCATCTTTCCCTGCCAGTGCTTCAAGCATGGTGCCAGGGTAAGGTGACCTTATATGTCCTCAGCAAAAACCGGGAAATAAAAGTCAGATGCGACTCAAGTGTGAAACGGACGAGTGTGAGACCCGAGCCTGTACGATGATGGTGCTGTGCACGGTCACTTATGCTCATGCTATGCGGATCGGACCAGTGTTGGTTGTGCATTGTGTGATCGAAGCTTGTTGGTTGAGCGATGAGTGGCTGGCAAATGCTAATCCGCAGCATGCGAGCATTCGCGGCTAGCAAGCGTGATCGGCGCATGTGTGGACTGTGTGACGATAGAAAACCTGGACAGTGGCCCAAAAGTCGGGACAGAGGCCTAAAAATCGGGGACTAGTCCCCAGTAAACCGGGATTCTTAGGGTCACCATAGCCAGGGGAACCTTTGCAAGGATAATTTTGTTAGCACCGAGATAATGTCGGAAAACAGAGCAGGAAAAGGCACTCACATTAAAGCCTGGGCGCAGGAAAAAAACAGGGTTATGGTTAGAGTTTTTAGGCTTTAGGAGCTAAGCGTTTTTTAGCAGTAACGGAATTAAGGTGACCAGGATTTTAGCGGGAAGTGGGTTAGCGCGTGGAGTACATTAATAACCTACGCGTGGCAAAATGTCCTGGTGGAAAATATCCTGGCGGGCGAAAACGGCACATGACCGCAGGCTAATTGTCGCTAAACCAGGTAAAAAAGAGGACGGCTTGGTATAATCAAACAATAACTGACTAAGAAGGGTAAGAACGTCACACCCCACTTCCTTTTAAGGGTTCAAATTATTTCTTACTCAGCGGACAAAGACCGCAGGAGGAACATTCCAAGACTAGCTGACAGAGCACCCTAAGAGAAATAGCTCACTGAACACTCTCCCCTGAACTGCCATATGGAGGTAAAAATCTCACCACTCTCGCAGACTTCCAGGACTTACAAATGGTCTGCATACTTGTAGCAACTCAGCATCCCCGGTGTATAGGGTCGTGAATTAAGTGTGGTTGCGCAGCACCCTGATACGGGCTGCACAGGGAGGCCTGATCCTTAGGCAGTGCAGGCGCCTGGGGGTACGCTGATTTGTCGATGGATCTGCGCTCAACGTGAGGATCCTATAGCACGGTGGTACCCCCTCAGAGGTGGAAGTTCCCAATATGTTTCAGAAGGACACATGTACTTGATATGGTATGAGGTTACTGCACGGTATATGACCCTATAAACATACATATATGTTTTATAAGTGAACTCGCAGCAGACAGCCATACCCGCAGGACCCGACTGTCAATCACCACCCTATACACCTGGGGCAGTTCCCTCAAATACAGAGGTGCCAGAGACACAACCACCCCTGGGGTGTGTCACAGAGCCAACAACCCCAAAGGTGTTGCGGTTGTGTAGCGCTACCGACCACAGGGAGTGTGTGTTATAGTTGGTGCACATGTGTTGAAGGGGATACCTGCCCGGTGGTGCTCTGGCACCGGGTAACTGCCAACTGAGGGATGGGGCCACCTGGTCCCACGCCATCGACATCAGCTGATGGCAGTACCCGAATATAACGTAGGGGATTAAGGCTGGAGGTCCAACCGCGAGTAGAGTCTCTGTATCTTGCTTGTGCGATCGTTGGTTACCAGACCACATGACGCAAATACTGAGCTGTCTCTTGCTGGTGGGTCTCTGACATATACACTACAGGGCAATGTCCCTCATTGATGGGGCCTGTCCCTGTAGCACCCCCAAGCTTTTGGAAGTCTCCTTCCTGCGACCTGGGGGCCTTCTAAGGGGGGTAAATCAATACCTGGTTTAGCTTGGTCAAACAAAAAGCGTATTTAAAGATACAGTGGACATACTTAATTTGTTGAGCGGTGTGAAAAGGGAGAAACATTTTTACTAGCAACATGTGATGTTGCGTCACTCTATACAATCATCGAACACTCACAGGGGGTGAAGCAATTAGGTGAATTTTACAGGAAGATGATATGCTACCAAATGCACGACTGAGTTATTATGGAGAGCATTAGATTCATATTAGAACACAATTATTTTTGGTACTCACAAAATTTTATTTACAGGAAATGTGGGACGGCGATGGGGACGAGATTCGCTCCAAGCTACGCCAATCTGTAGCAGATTGGGAAAATATAACATCTGGTCGAGAAGGAGAGCTTGGAGCGGATCTTGTCCTCTATCGCCGTACATTGACGATATATTCTTTATTTGGGGGAGGAGAGGACACCCTTAAAGCTTTTTTGGATATAAAATGATGTCAACACTCATAATTTGAAATTCACCAGTGAATGGAGCCATGAACAAATTAATTTCTTAGATTTAACTATCTACATTGAAAAAAACAGATATAAAGCAAAAACATACTTCAGAAGACACAGATAAAAATAACTTATTAGAAGAGACGTTGCCATCTACCTAGGTGGATGGACAGGTGCCATCAAGCCAATTCACATGAATAAGGAGAAAGAACGTACCGATAAAGACCAATTCGATATACAATCTGAAAAAATCCAGATAGATTTCTGGAAAAGAAATACAAAAGGGAGACAATTAAATATAGCAAAGGAGGAAGGCAGACAAACTTCAGAGAAGGATGTATTAATATCAAAACAAAAAGATACGAAAAAAGCAATAAGTTTGACTTTGCGTTCCTGAATGGATACAGTAGAGAAGCAGGGAAAATTAGGAGTATAATTACCAAACATGGGACATCCTAAAATGATCGGTTCTTGGCCCTAATATTCCAGAAGCCCAAATGGGATTTTTAGAAAAGCCAGCAATCTTAAGAACAAATTAGCACCCCAGTGCGTTTAGGAAATTAACCAGTGATAATGCATGGCTAACAAAAAGGTTTTTTTTGGTTGTACAAGCTGTAAGGCTGTCGGTTCAAGTCATCAAATACACAAACATTTGGCTCTAATGTCACAGGTGAAGTTTTTGATATTGACACTTTATGACTTGCAGGACAGACCATGTAGTTTATATGCTGGAATGTTCCTGCAAGTACAATACATAGGAAAAACCACTAGACCTATAAGAACTAGGTTATTGAACACCCTGAGTGCATAAGAGAAAAAATTTGAATCACAGCATAAAGCATTTTAACAGAATTTTCATGGTGGAGAACCGACTTGTCTTAATTTTAGGCCATTGAACATGGTACCACACTGGAGGGGAGTGATAGGGGATCAGACTACTCAAAAGGGAAACTTTTGGGATCCACCGCCTCTTAAGACACTCACTCCAAGGGGTTTAAATGCTGAGATAGATTCTTGACCATTTCGAGATGAATATGTGTTCCTTGTTCTAACTCAATTTCATCTTTTCCCTTGCTTCCCATATATCTCTCTTGCTTTCCAGATTTACAGATATGGCACCCGGTTTCGTGCGTGTATGCAATTCGAGTGATATAATTGTGTCTAATATACTGCATTAACACGCTCATTTTTTCTGATTTTATCATGTAAGATAGTGTAGGATGTTCATGTTCCATGTAAATGAAATGTCATTATAGCGGTTTTCATTCTATAACATCTGCTCACCTTTGGGGCAGATACAATTCAGTCCCTTCCTCCTGTAAGGTTCTAATGCCCTCGGAATATAATATAGGATATCATCCTTGAGTAAATATGTATTACAACTTGTAGAACAAACCTGCATTGCAAGATGCAGAATAAACCTATACCCATTTCCACCTCCAACATCGTATTAAAAATGAAACATTTAAAAACGAAAAATGAAAAACGTTTTTTCGGACAAAACTATTTGTAACGTCCCTGAATATAATGTGATCAGCATATATACAAAAATTTATTTTGATACACCCATTGTCCCCTGTTTTTCCCAAAAATGAGCTCCCCACCCAATCTCCCCCTTTTTTCAGAGGCCCTATGTTATACACAGAAAAATATTTAAAAACGTAATGTATAGACAACTGTCCCCGGAAATAAATATTCATTTCACTAAGGTAAGGTGATGACTTCACTCATTTTTTACCAGATGTAACCGATCAATGATATTTCATATCTGATAATTCCCAATAAGGGGATTGCATTGTATTGTATTTATATCAGGAGTGATTACCCTCTGTTGGATGTGTTGCCTGAAATAGTAAGGATGAGATAATAACAAATAGATAATCTCACCAAGATAATTCTAGGATAATAAATAAATCTTTGTTTCTGGTTTTGAACCCTACAAAACTACATATATATCCGATGCTACTTCATTGGATGTTTTCATATATGAAGTTCCCTATTACACTACATATAGACTGCATAAGGATAAGTCCCTTATATCATTATCATAGTATGTCACGATGACGACAGGATTTACCTATTCAAAATATAATTGTATAATTGTATAATTACTTTCCACAATCTGTGTCGCCCATTAGGGGAACTGCATTGTATTATATCATACATTATTCCTCTCTTTTGGATGCGTATCATCAAATACACTGTGTTAATGTTCCTCCATGTGTTTGAACTATTATATCCCATGTAAAGTTATTATAACAATTTTTAAGGATTCATGATGTCCTATGTTTGTCTCCAGACCTATCCCGAGTGCAATAAGAGTTAATTAGGTTGTTTAATTGGTCAAAACAAAAGCGTAGTTAAGAGATACAGTGGAATCACTAATTGTGAAGCGGTAGTGAAAAGGAGAAGAAACATTTTTACTAGCAAACATGTGTGTTGCGTCACTCTATACAATCATCGAACACTCACAGGGGGGAAGCAGATTAGTGTGGAATTTACAGAGAAGGAAAGATGGATAGTCTACAAAGTGCACGACTGAGATTATTATGGAAGAGCAATAGATTATATTAGAAACAACAATTATTTTTGGTACTCACAAAATGTTTATTTACAGGAAATGTGGGACGGCGATGGGGACGAGACTCGCTCCAAGCTACGCCAATCTGTAGCAGATTGGGAAAATATAACATCTGGTCGGAAGAAGGAGAGCTTGGAGCGGATCTTGTCCCTCTATCGCCGTACATTGACGATATCAATTCTTTATTGGGGGAGGAGAGGACACCCTTAAGCTTTTTTGGATTAAAAGTGAATGTCAAACACTCATAATTTGAAATTCACCAGTGAATGGAGCCATGAACAATTAATTTCTTAGATTTAACGATCACATTGAAAACAAACAGATATAAAAGCAAAAACATACTTCAGAAGACACAGATAAGAAATAAACTTATTAGAAGAGACGTTGCCATCTACCTAGGTGGAGGACCAGGTGCCATCAAGCCATTCACATGAATAAGGAGAAAAACTGAACCGTACCGATAAAGACCAATCGATATACAATCTGAAAACAACCAGATAGATTTCTGGAAAAGAAAACAAAAGGGGAGACAATTAATATAGCAAAGGGGAAGGCAGACCAAACTTCAGAGAAGTGATGTAGTAATATCAAAACAAAGATACGAAAAAAGCAATAAGTTTGACTTTGCGTTCCTGAATGGATGACAGTAGAGAAGTCAGGGAAAATTAGGAGTATAATTACCAAACATGGGACATCCTAAAATGATTCGGGTTCTATGGCCCTAATATTCCAGAAGCCCAAATGGGATTTTTAGAAAAGCCAGCAATCTTAAGAACAAATTAGCACAGTGCGTTTAGGGAAATTAAAAACCAGTGATAATGCATGGCTAACAAAAAGGTTTTTTTGTGGTTGTACAAGCTGTAAGGCCTGTGGTTCAAGTCATCAAAAATACACAACATTGGCTCTAGTATGTCACAGGGTGAAGTTTTTGATATTGACACTTTTCGATGACTTGCAGGACAGACCATGTAGTTTATTGCTGGAATGTTCCTGCAAGTACCAATACATAGGAAAAACCACTAGACCTATAAGAAACTGGTTTATTTGAACACCCTGAGTGCATAAGAGAAAAAATTATGAATCACAGCATACCAAAGCATTTTTACAGAATTTTCATGGTGGAGAACCGACTTGTCTTAATTTTAGGGCCACTTGAACAGGTGGTACCACACTGGAGGGGAGGTGATAGGGATCAGACTACTCAAAAGGGAAACTTTTGGGATCCACCGCCTTAAGACACTCACTCCAAGGGGTTTAAATGCTGAGATAGATTCTTGACCATTTCGAGATGAATATGTGTTCCTTGATCTAAACTCAATTTCATCTTTTCCCTTGCTCCCATATATCTCTCTTGCTTTCCAGATTTCAGATATGGCACCCGGTTTCGTGCGTGTATGCAATTCGATGTGATATAATTGTGTCTAAATACTGCTAACACGCTCATTTTTTCTGATTTTATCAGTAAGATAGTGTAGGATGTTCAGGTTCCATGTAAATGAAATGTCATTATAGCGGTTTTCATTCTATAACCATCTGCTCACCTTGCGGCAGATACCATTCAGTCCCTTCCTCCTGTAAGGTTCTAATGCGCCTCGGAATATAATATAGGATATCATCCTGAGTATAATATGTATTACAACTTGTATGAACAACCCTCAAGGCAAGATGCAGAATAAACCTATACCCAATCCACCTCCAACACGTATTAAAAATGAAAACATTTAAAACGAAAAATGAAAAACGTTTTTCGGACAAAACTATTTGTAACGGCCCTGAATATAATGTGATCGAATATATAGCAAAAATTTATTTTGATACACCCATTGTCCCGCGTTTTTCCCAAAAATGAGCTCCCCACCCAATCTCCCCCTTTTTCAGAGGCCCTAGTTATACACAGAAAAATATTTAAACGTAAATGTATAGACAAACTGTCCCCGGAAATAAATATTCATTTCACTAAGGTAAGGTGATGACTTCAACTCATTTTTTACCAGATGTAAGTACCGATCAATATATTTCATATCTGATAATTCCCAATAGGGGATTGCATTGTATTGTATTTATAGATCGTGATGTACCCTCTGTTGGATGGTTGCCGGTGAATAGTAAGGATGAGATAATAACAAATAGATAATCTCACCAAGATAATTCTAGGATAATAATAAATCTTTGTTTATGGTTTGAACCTACAAACTACTATATATCCGATCTAACTTCATTGGATGTTTCATATATGAAGTTCCCTATTACACTACATAGACTGCATAAGTATAAGTCCCTTATATCATTATCATAGTATGTCACGATGACGACAGGATTTACACTATTCAAAATATTAATTGATAATTGTATAATTACTTTCCACAATCTGTGTCGCCCATTAGGGGAACTGCAGTATATTATCATACTATTCCTCTCTTTTGGATGCGTATCATCAAAATTACACTGTGTTAAATGTTCCTCCATGTGTTTGAACTAGTTATATCCATGTAAAGTTATTATAACAATTTTTTAAGGATTCATGATGTCCTATGTTTGTATCCAGAACTATCCCGAGTGCAATAAGAGTTAATTAGGTTGTTTATTGACTGTTTAATGTGAATGTTTAATTGAGCACATGCAAAGGGTATAAAAGAAGAACCATCTGTATACCATTACACACACTCCTGACGAAGCCGAGAACACTCTTGCTAGCTGGGCGAAAGCGTTGAGTGGACCAATTTTGGACTTGGAGCGATCCGTAGCACACCAGCCCTGCAGCCGTGACATCATCCTTTGGACGGGGTTGCAAGGAGGGGAGTTCTGATTACAGTTCTCCGAGCAGTGTGGAGCCAGCGAATAGCCCAAGGGATGCGGGTTGAGCAGTTCGGCAAACCTCCATTTTTTCACCATTTGTGTGATACATGCATGATTTTAATTGATATTGTAAGTGCGCATTTTTAAACCTTCATTTATAAAGATTTATTACCATATTTGATCGCACTATGTAGTCTTCTCTCTCATCTTGCATATAAACACGTGTATTGCTGATGACGGAGTATTTAAAGGGGTCCTGACTACCACGATCTATATGGGTGGCAAACCCAATTTGCAACTGCCTTTGATTTGCTGACGTCCTGTGAGTCAGATCAATCATATGAGCCGAGACACTTTCTAAAAATTCATTGAATTCATTACGTCTGACTTATTTGTGTACCATTTGTTTTACTTTTCCCATATGCTCCCCCTGGATTGTTGAGATACTGCTTTAAACCGTTGGAACCCGTGAAACAGGTCCCACCAGGAGGTTTGAGCTGGGTGTAAAAACATATCTTTTTCATCATCTTAACACTTGTATTTTTATTTTAATTTATAACATTTTCTTTAGTTGTTCGCGCTTTTATCACTTTTTTCACCAAATATATTATATACACATGATGAACCAGGGTGTGTGTGGTAAGGTTACTCACTGCGTCGATCTATGACGTATTGGTGAGGGATCCAATAGTATGGTGTTTATCCCAGAAGCGCCCCTCCCTCTCAAATGAGGGGCAGTAATGGCAACTGCCATAACACCATTAATTGGCGCATGCGCGTGACGTCATTGGCCCTCGCCCTCCAAATGACGATTGGCTCCATGATGAGTCTGGATGGTGGGCGGGCTCTAGCAATGGGGCACAGAGGGGAAGCTACCGGCAAGATACACCGCTCAGGCGTCACTGCGTGTGACTAAGAGGCGACTGGGAATACTCCACGTCTCACCAAGGCTCGCTACGGGTCAACTCTAAGCAAACATGGCGAGTCGCTAAGTGCATAAATGCGCATGAGTGTAATAAAGGGAAGAGGTTACATGCAGCAGACTGCCATCCGTGCAGTACGGGCATGCGCAACAACCAGACAGCGATCTGTCTGAGGGCAGTAGTGGTGCACATGAAAGTATATAGCAACCAAAACATATAATAACCCATAAATATAACATAACAAGTGCAAGTTGCTCAGCTGTTGGCCTCTCCCTCTATGGAGGGTCCCAACTTCATCAGCAAAGGACGGCATATGTTTTAACAGCCTATTGGAGAAAGGGTGCAGTGCAACAAGGACATCAAATGGTGAAATAGAGCGTGTAATGTAAAATATATACAAGTGTCACATCAAAGAACAAAAGTGTGAGAGATGCATATACGGTCTCCTCTTATCAAATGGGGTCTCCATCGTCATCACAATGATGTCCCATAAAGCACATATATTCTATACATATAGGAATTCTCATATAAGGACAACGATGGATAACATGTCATCATTAATGATTGGTATGAAGATGGCAAAATTATTATCACAGACATAAATGAGCATAGTGATGGATCCGAATGTTAGTCTCAGCTATTACGTAGGAGAAGGCTAGTTTCGAGAAAGAGTCATTCAGGTAAATCCAGATGTAAAGGAGATTCATTAGATATGTCCTAGTTGTATCTGGATAAGAATAGATATAGTGTATCATGAAATTGTCAATATCAGCGCAGGAATAAATGATAATAAGTCCCTCGGGATAGCATCACATCAGCAGAGTAGGTGTATCCAGTGGGTGCAGACCTAGAGTTGTATATAGGTATTTCTTGTCTTCTGGCGATTATGGACAAACCCTGTGAATAAACAAGGGAGGGGGGGAAGGGGAGAGAGAAGAATGTGTATGAGATTCTCATCGTACTACACAAGTTACTTATCTCTATCTGTCCCAAACTCACAAAAAGTAATGGTGTCTAGAGTATTGCTGGGTGTAGGTAAGATAGGACCTACAAAAACATAGAGAAGCCCAGGTAGTCATTAAGACCGTGTGGAATCATGGAGTCCATCTGGACAATCCACCTGGACTCTCTACGCAAGAGCCCTTCTCAAATCGCCACCCCTCATCCCCAAACTCCACTCTGTCTATCGCAAAAAGCTTGTAAAGATTAAAATCAGATTCATGCACCAGACGGATAGGCCTAGCCACCGAGGTAATTTTCTTGAAGTTTTTGAAGGTCTCTCGAAGCATTTTTGATATTCCTCAAATGCTCGAGGACTCTAAACCTAAATTCTCGTGTGGTCATGCCTATGTAAGGGAGACCACAGGGACAGGTAATGCAATAGATAACACCCTTGGATTTGCATCCAAGGTGATCTTTAATTTTAAAAGTGTGTTTGTTTGAAATGTCGCCAAACACATCCGTCTGGCGCATGTATCTGCAAGCGGAGCAGTTTTGCATTTAAAAAAACCCTCCTTCCTAGCGTCGAGAGGAAAGTTTCATGAGTGGTAGGAATAAAGTGACTAGTCACTAGTTTGTCCCTAAGATTTGGGGGACTTGCGACTGTCCATGGTGACCCTGTCGCCAGACCTTTTTAAGATCAGGGTCTGTCATGAGGATGTTCCAGTGGTTTTGGAGTGTTTGACGTAATAAGGGCCACTGCTTGTTATGTGGTGCCTATAAATCTGATTTTATGATCTGAGGTGGTTTTGGCTTTCGGACATAACAGGGTCTCTTTGGGGTTTTTAAAGCATTTTTATAGCCCCTCTCCACAGACCGATGGCTATATCGTCTCTGGTGGAACTCTCTTTCATCTCCCCTGCCCTTTCTATGAGCCTTTCTCAGTGGACACATTCCGCTTAAGGCGCAAAAAAATCGCTCTTAGGGATGCCTTAATTTGATGTTCCGGGTGGATACTGGTGGCAGTAATATGCGTTTGTAGCTGTGTTTTTTCGGAAAATTCCGTATGAAGAATCCATCCGGCCCCAAAATAATGTGATAGATCTAGGAATTCCACTGTGTATGCTACAGTTAAAGGTGAGTTTAATGTTCATGTCGTTGTGATTGAGGGCATCGACGAAATAGCAGGAAATGTGTAAGTAGTATTAGTTTCACTAAGGAATTTGTGCACCCACAGTTTCCCTTCATAATGTTAAAGGATTTTTGTTACCGGCTTAAAACAGTTTAATTGCACTAAATCACAAAAGGCATTAAGCTTCGTTTATTTAACCCTTTGGTCACTTTCACCTATTCCACCAAGTTTAGCCCATAGGAAAATAAGAAATTGCATTAATTAGTTTAGTACGTGCTATGTTGGAGTTATTTTGAAGGAGTTAGCAGGCTTGTAATAATTGTTTGATCAAAGATTCAACTGGTGGCTCCCCTTTTTTTATTAAACTTGGTGTTAAAAATGTAGAGACCTGACTAATAAAATTGCATGTCAATTTGGGAGGAGCGCTGGAATATTAGATTGTTTTCCATGCAAAGCTGGGATGCCTGCACAGTGCACCTACTGAAGATCAAGTGCTGGGTGGCAATTGTGCAATGTATTGTATCGAACGGGGTGGAACATCTATAAACTAAACATGGTGGGATGTTAATAACATTAAATTATATACGACATGCATCATTAACCAAATAGTTCAATATAGTTTAAACATACAGCTCCATGCCGCTAAAAGCTGTTAAAACATTCTCCGCCATTCAGGTAATAAAGATAGAACAGCAAGTCTTCTCCGTATCGACCCAGTTTTATTGCAGCCAACATATAAAGAAAGAATTTATGATTTAAAAAACAAATAACAAATTAAGTTTTAACTGATAGTTAAAGAAAACAAGCAGCAACATCAGATCAAATCACTCATATCTTATCCGTGATGTACTCATATTCTAGGAGAATATTCAAAATGATAGCTGAACAGGCCTCCACAAAAGCAAACCGACACGGCAGTCAGTCAATCCTCTGCATCTCTGATGAAAAGGTAATGTTTCCAAAATAAGTTACAAAATGACAAAATTCAGTGCTAAACGATTTTCTGTTCGGTAATATAATGCTAATCATTTCATTTATAGCTGCATTGTCACATGATATATGTGGTTTAGTATGTGATGTTACCTTAGCCCCTTTCCACAAAAACTCCCTTATATTGTAGCTTGCTACTCACTGGTGGCCAGAAACTGCAAAGAAAAGGACGGCTGTAATGTGCAACGTTCCATACTACCATTGCCCTCACGTCAGACTACCCAGAAGAAGGCTAAATAACTCTAGCTAATCCATGATGGAGGGTGGAAATGTCAGCATTTTGACAAAAATCCATCTGTACCCATAAGAATTCGCACCCAGAATACATGTTTGAAAGTTGTGATGTCTCGTGTGTAGAGGGGTAAGCAAACACATTGCGTTGCAGTGCGGCACTAAAAGGGGTTAATAGCATCACCACATGATGTAGAGTAGCTCAACTGCTATATTAAAAGGTGCAATCCCTGTTAGTTGCAAAAAACATTTTGAAAACCTTTGTCACCCCCTTTCTTCAGGGGGAGGAAAGTTTATCTGACACGGAGGTGATTATCGTGACTATAACGTGCTAATGGAGAATTGGTAATTTGCTAAATAGTTCTTTGGAGGTGTCTGGCTCCTCTTTCAGGTTCCAATCAGCAACAAGGTATAATGCACACCCAGTATCAGTCTAAATCCTCTCCACTGAAACAGTATATATATATAATATATATATAATATCTCTGACACTGTTGTCAGCAAACAGGCCTTCTGTTAATGAGTATAAATGTTAGGACATGCTCTAAAATTATGGTATCACTATGATTGAGCCCTAATTCACTGAGCTGTATATTTCAATATGATTACAACAAAGGCCTTACAAACATCAATGGCTTTAGTTTAGCACTCTATGGGCCTCATGCAGAGAGCATCGTTATTTCGAAATTCGCCATTTTTGTACCATTTCGCGCAGAAACCGGCAGAAATGGCGAGTTACGAAAAACGCGCCATTGTTTTTTCTATTGCTAAAACTCGCCTCGCGGGCTGCGAGAACCTCCATCTCGCCATTTTTAAAACTCTCCGAATGCAGAGAGGTGCGAACGGCATGTAGCGGCTGTTCGCGCCAAGAAAATGGCGTGATTCTCGCATTTTTGCCGCGCCAGGAAAAGATGGCAAGATGGCGCTCGCCGCCTATAGTAAAGGGGAAAAAAAAGGCGCGAATTTGTTTTTACACGTTTCTGAAGCGCGCATCTCGCCAATTTAAACTCGCCCACACGCATCATGTTAAACATAGCAGAATTCGCACTTTTCTGCAATGGAGATAAAAACTCTCCAAAAAGCTACTTTTATGAAATTCGCCAATTTTAAAATTCTATGCTCTCTGCATGAGGCCCTCTATATATATATATATAAATATTTATATATATTATAATATATAATCAGATATGAACAGTACAGGCCTTCATTGTCAAAAGAGGCCTTGTTTGCTTTAAATACAACTTCTACAAAGCTGACTCAAATAGGCCCTCAAACATACTCACCCAGTAATGTTATAAACTGTAATGAACTGTTAAGAGAATACAACAAGGCCTGTTTGCACACAAGGCCTTCAATTGTAGAGATATATATATATATATATATATACATATATATAGACAGAGACCAGAGAGGAGGAGACAGCGAGACAGAGACAGATAGAGAGAGAGAAGAGACACAGAGAGAGACAACAGAGACACACAGACACACACACACACACAGAGAAGAGGAGAGAGAGAGAGAGAGAGGCAGAGAGAGAGAGAGACAGTAAAGGAGACTAAAAGACACGAGACAAACACACACACATACGAGAAGAGAGAATTATAATAGACAGAATAAGATAGATAATTGGACACAGACGACTAGTATAGAGTAACACTAGAGATCACATCTTAAGAGCTGATCAGAGATTGACACACAATATATAGTTAATTATATAATAGATAAATATATATGTGATATATTTAAATATTTAATTATATATATATAATTTTTTATATATATTATAATATATATGTATATATCAAGAGAGACTAACAGAGAGAGTGAAAGAGAGAGAGAAACAGAGAGAGAAACAGAGAGAAACAGAGAGAGAGAAAAACAGAAAAAGAGACAAACAGAGATGTGTGTGGATGTGGTTAATTTTAGTTAAGTGTAAGCAGAAATCTGTTCATCCTAGCACTGTAGAATATTTCACACACATTGTTATTCTAATTAAATTCGTCAACTTGTTTTGCACATGTTGATTGCCTAAGCCGAAAGAAAAGTTTTGTTTCATGTGAAAAGAGTATCTTAGACAAAAGAATTTCAGCCAATTATTGTAACAAATTTCTGGTGGGAGAAAACCTAGGCGTATAACAGTTAGGTTGTATTATAACCTTGGAACAAACCGTGAAGATAACATGTAACTATTCACACATTCAGCAGACATCCGTATGCGCTCAACTTAGACACTGTACAGTTGAACAGAGAAGAAATGGCAGAAGCTTCCACATTGCACAGCCATCCACGTAAATCATACAAATTTATGATTTATGAAGCAATCAAATCAACGGCTGAGAAGAGGGCAACCGTGGGCCAAATCTATGACTTTATCCAAAACAAATATCCATACTACCAAGAACCAGCCAGATAAAGAAATTTTAAAACTTCTGTACGATTCACTTTATCCGCAAATGAATGTTTTGAACGTGTCCATGATCGGCTAGATCAACGATATGGATGCTGGCATGTTGCGCCATCATTTAAACTACCACGGAACATGGAACAATCTTCTGTTGAATAGCATATTTTTGCCTAATACCAGTTACAGTGAAGCCGCACCGACTGTCGCGTCTGCTGATATACCTGCACCCTCCATTCATCAAGACCAGATGCAAGATGGACATAACTACTGTGATATGTATCCAAACTTATATGGGCAATACCAATGTGGATGGGAAAACAACCAACAACTGTACGTACCTCCGGATGTCTTGTTTGAAGAAGCCACTGCAGATCCATATGACTGCCTCATGGAGATGTGTGTGATTCAGGATTCAACGGTTGCCTCAACCATGGATGACACTGTTGTGCCTTCCTGGAGCGAGCAGTTACAGCCAAATCAGTTTTGACTTCTACAAGAATGGTAAATACAAATTTCGTTATGCCTTTACTCAAATTATATATGTCTACATTAATAATATACACCATTTGTTAGCCAAATGAGTGGATACAGCTTAACATTGCAGACAGGCTTACATGTAGCGTGCACAAAGACATTATTTCCTATAACAATATACGATATTTTCTCAACCCAGGGGGAGCATATAGGAGAAAACACAACAGAAAAGAAACACACTAAGTGCAGACAATAATGTTCAGGTGTGGGATAATGTGATGCTTGGCCTCTATGTGCTGCCTACTCACAAGATGTCAGTAGGATAAGTACAGTGGCGTGATATCTAGAGTCTGGTGGGTCCCTCTAGACATACACGGGAAGCAGCTGGGACTGGGATGTCAGTAGCAGGTGTACGTGGAAAGATAAAGACAGACCTCCATGGTGCAGATCAATGGTAAACAGATAAACTTTATGTAGTAATAAAAAATGTGCACTCACAATGTATAAAATCAATATAAGCGTTTTGTCACTATATAAGTGATAGGAAGGTAAGGGTGGTTGCCGCAGCTCACCGCACCGCCGATATCCCGGACTACATGAGCTAATGAATGTTAGTTAAAGATCATGAAACGATGAACATTTGTGTGTACATTTTATTCACACGACTAACTATAGTTTAGTGTTATTAGTAAACGTTCAACACATACATAGCTAAGTGAGGGCGATGATAAAAGCAACATTATTATGTTGGTTTATATTATTTCACGTAGAAATACATGCATCACACAAAAACTACAACACACACACACACACACTGTTGCTGAAATCTGTATGTATGCAAATGTCCACTTCATTTATGTTCATATGTTGACATTAGTTATAAAGGATCATGATCATTATGAATAACTAACGTGAATGAAATAAAAATTATATTAACTACATTGTCATTGTGTTGAATGAATTAGAAAAAGTTGAGAATCCAAAGAACTATACGTTGGAATGATGTTAACATTTTGACACATGTTACATGTACGTCAAATCAACACACATCTTTCACTTATACATACACATGTGACAATGTAGTAATCAACATGAAGATGAAGTGATACAACAACTAATCACATACATTGCAATGTTAATGATGTTTAAAACATTGGGGTCTTTTCATACAAACATGCATTGAGTGTTAACATCGCTCATGTACATCAATGGATGTTCTCCTCCCATAATCAATAGCTGAGCAGGGTTTATCCCCTTATCTCCCCCCACCCCTATATTCCATGAATGGATGTTGTTACGTTTGCTAAATTACATGTTATGTAATGTCCCTAATGATTTTAAAACACACTGCACAATAACCACCAAGTGTAGCTAAATGCACGTACACAATACAGAAACGACATGTTTCAATTGTCACATCTTTTTCATTACGTTCTGTTTATACATCCTGTAACTATACCTGTATCGAGGTTTGCACATCTTATGACAGATTTGAATTGAAATACATACCATGAGCAGCCATTGAAGTGATATACCTTGAAAAAGAAAACATGAATGAATATAAATCATTGTCATGACATGTTCATTAAGGTAAGCAACACACAGAATTGACAATTTTGTATGTGATATGAAACAACGTCAAGAATACGTCAAATATGATCTGAAATACACAATAGTGTACACATCATTGTGACTCACATGTCACACTCCATACTGCACTAGCTATTGGCTATCGACATAGTAGGTTTATTGTGTATGCCTAACCAAAAATAGCATGTACAGAAAATATAGATTTAGTACACATTATTTCCTCACGTACACATAACACCTTTTAGTGGTAAGAAGTATAATACAACCTGTTGATGAATGACATACCGGTGCCACATGCAATTGTCCACACAGCAGAGAAGAGAAAGGTGTGCAAACCATATTCATCTGTTTCCTAAGTGAATGGTATTCGGACAAATGTATTTATCATAACAAAGAATGAATACATCTATGTAGTACTATGAACATATATGTATTTGCTTACATGAAATAAATGTGTTTATGACTTTCACACGTCTCAACACACTGGCTGTTTGGTCAGTGTCAGCTGGTAAATTGACGGGATGCTCCTCATCCAAGCCCTGACGTATGTCTGTTTGTACATTATTGCGGAGTGCCACATTGTGCAAAATGCAACATGCAATTATAATATCAGACACTTTAGCAGGCTTATATTGAAGTGCCCCACCAGTTCTATCGAGACACCTAAATCTTGTCTTGAGAAGCCCAAATGTCCTCTCTATGACGGATCGCGTAGATATATGGGCAACATTGTACCTCTCCTCTACTTCACATTGAGGGTTTGCCACAGGGGTCAACAGCCATGGCCTAATTCCGTATCCTGAGTCACCTATAATCCATCGTGCACAAATATGAAACAATTTGTGTTAACATTATTACATCCAACATTTCCTAGAAAACCAAGAGTTGTTTGTTAACACATCATAATATGTACTCACCCACCAGCCAACCAGGTCCAAAATAGCCTTCTTCGAAAGCATGGAAGACTGATGAGTTTCTCAGGGTAGAGGAATCGTGACTGGAACCAGGGAATTTGGCTACCACATGCATAATCTTCATCGTGGCATCGCATACCACCTGTACATTCAGGGAATGGTAGTGCTTACGGTTGCGGTAAGCATGCTCACTCTGACTAGGCGGGATCAAAGCAACATGGGTGCAATCGATTGCACTCATCACACATGGTATCCCGGCTATGGTATAAAAGCCATTCCTGACTTCCAGCCACTCTGTGTGCTCTGTAGGAAAATGAATATAATTCCTAGCGCGTCTATTCAGTGCACATAGAAACTGGGTAAAGGCCCGCGAGAATGTAGATTGCGAGACCCCGCCCACTATGCCCACAGTTGTCTGGAATGACGCGGAAGCAAGATAATGTAATGAGCAAGCATTTTAACAAGCCCAGGGACTGCACGACCTCTGGCTGTCACAAAATCTAAATCTCCCCATATCTCTTCATAAAGAGCTAAGGTTGCTGCTGAACTCAAACGATAGCGACTTACAATCTCCTCCTCACTCATCCCATCTAACAGGGTTCTCTCCCTGTACAAACGAGGACGAGGCACAACTTTTCTCCTCTCTCTTCTCCTCTCATCTCCTTGCCCTCTCCCTCGACCTCTCCCTCTCCCTCTCCTGTCCGTGTGCCTGTCCCTGTCACTGTCCCTGCCACTGTCCCTGCCTCTGTCCTTGTCCCATCCTTGGCCTGTGACATCCTCTCCATCAGAAAGCCTCTCGTCCAATAGAATCTTCCTCCGTCTCATAAACATTCGCATCATTTTCAGGTCTGTAGCTGTGAATGCGCAGGTAATTGCCCTCCTTTAAATACCTATGTGATGATGTCAGGTGAGTTGCTGAAGTGCAAGGTGTTACATTAACATATCCAAGTTGTTCACTCCCAACGTGTATCCTGTACCAATTAAAAGGAATATTTATGTGTGTTAACCAGGCAATCATGATATTTGAGAATGATGTAACGTTAAGCTTTGTAGAACAATTTATTGGCAAGTATTTCTGGAATGTGTAATGCATGTACCACTTCCTATAATCCACCGTGCACAAATATGAAACAATTTGTGTTAACATTATTACATACAACATTTCCTAGAAAACCAAGAGTTGTTTGTTAACACATTTTAATATGTACTCACCCACCAGCCAACCAGGTCCAAAATAGCCTTCTTCGAAAGCATGGAAGACTGATGAGTTTCTCAGGGTAGAGGAATCGTGACTGGAACCAGGGAATTTGGCTACCACATGCATAATCTTCATCGTGGCATCGCATACCACCTGTACATTCAGGGAATGGTAGTGCTTACGGTTGCGGTAAGCATGCTCACTCTGACTAGGCGGGATCAAAGCAACATGGGTGCAATCGATTGCACTCATCACACATGGTATCCCGGCTATGGTATAAAAGCCATTCCTGACTTCCAGCCACTCTGTGTGCTCTGTAGGAAAATGAATATAATTCCTAGCGCGTCTATTCAGTGCACATAGAAACTGGGTAAAGGCCCGCGAGAATGTAGATTGCGAGACCCCGCCCACTATGCCCACAGTTGTCTGGAATGACGCGGAAGCAAGATAATGTAATGAGCAAGCATTTTAACAAGCCCAGGGACTGCACGACCTCTGGCTGTCACAAAATCTAAATCTCCCCATATCTCTTCATAAAGAGCTAAGGTTGCTGCTGAACTCAAACGATAGCGACTTACAATCTCCTCCTCACTCATCCCATCTAACAGGGTTCTCTCCCTGTACAAACGAGGACGAGGCACAACTTTTCTCCTCTCTCTTCTCCTCTCATCTCCTTGCCCTCTCCCTCGACCTCTCCCTCTCCCTCTCCTGTCCGTGTGCCTGTCCCTGTCACTGTCCCTGCCACTGTCCCTGCCTCTGTCCTTGTCCCATCCTTGGCCTGTGACATCCTCTCCATCAGAAAGCCTCTCGTCCAATAGAATCTTCCTCCGTCTCATAAACATTCGCATCATTTTCAGGTCTGTAGCTGTGAATGCGCAGGTAATTGCCCTCCTTTAAATACCTATGTGATGATGTCAGGTGAGTTGCTGAAGTGCAAGGTGTTACATTAACATATCCAAGTTGTTCACTCCCAACGTGTATCCTGTACCAATTAAAAGGAATATTTATGTGTGTTAACCAGGCAATCATGATATTTGAGAATGATGTAACGTTAAGCTTTGTAGAACAATTTATTGGCAAGTATTTCTGGAATGTGTAATGCATGTACCACTTCTGAACGCAACATCATCTAATTAGGATACAACCATGACATTGACGTTGAGAAACTACGTTGCAACATGTGTAATTTGTCATGTTATTGTCACCTGTTCACATGAAGTATTTGTAATGTGCATATGCATAATTTAATGCCATCAGGATACTTGCTATTGATTCAGTTTCAATCGTGTAAAAATGAGTAACGATTATAGATGTGTGTCTAACTTAGCATGAAGTGATTCTAATGCATCGTGTATAATGTAAACATGCAATGTTATTGAGTGTCCAATTGCGAACAACATCAAAAGAGGGAGGTCACAAAGTACATGTAAACATGAAAACAAACAGCTACATTTACGTTTGATCATGCGTTACACATTACAAGCATTGTATAATGTATAGCAACATTACTATACGCTGGATCTGTTAGATGTGTGAAATGTGTTACATCATATAATAAATTGAAGCACACTTAAGTAACATGTTTGATATGATGTGACCTGTTCCTTTAAGAGTTGAGTATAGGATTTTCCCTTGACACATCATAACATTAAGGGGCCTATGCAGAGAGCAGCGGTAAGGTGAATAGCGGCATTTTTTGGAGAAATATGCCTTTAGAACGGCAGGTACTGGCGATTTAAAAAAAAAGCGCCATTTTTTTTTTTATTTGTGAATCTCGCCGCGCGACCGGCGAGAACCTAAATCTCCCCTGTTGTAAAAATGTCCCTATTCAGAAAGGCGCGATCGCCATCTAGTGGCTGTTCGCGCCAATAACATGGAGAGAAATTCTACTATTTGCTCCGCCAAAAAAACTTGGCTGGAAGCTGGAGCGCACCGGCGAGAGGGAAAACAAGAGAAATAAACGCGTTTTTTTTTCAAACATGTTTCCCCAGCGCGCATCTCGCCGGTTGAAAGTCTCCATATGCAGACATCATTTTAAATGCAGTTATCTGGCCTTTCTGCATATGGAGAGAAAATCACACCATAACAGGTACAATTTATTAACATCTCCAATTTATTTTTGCACTGCTCTCTGCATGAGGCCCTAAGACTAATGTGACACGCAAATCATCATAACATTGAAAAGTACAATGTTATGCAAATAATAAACGTAAGGGGTGACACGATGAAGTGAATGACCTCGACACTGTAATGCCAAGCACATTTTTATTATGAGACATAGAATGTAAACACTCCTATAATGTTATAAGTCCCGCTCCATTGACTCCATTGATGTAGAGATGAGGTTTTTTTTCTAAGCGCCATCCCGGCAACCTTGCCCATCCTTCTCCCCTCCAACTTGCCAACTTTAGTTGGCGGGACCAATTGCCGATGAAATCTCCATTTCTGAGTGCTGATCAGCACCGATAAGCTGATCGGGGTTACTTGAATACAGCCGATTTCAAAAAGTGCCGAAAAGTGCCGATAAGTGGGTTATCGGCAGCCGCATGCCGATACATTTTTATCGGCAAGAAAAACTGCCGATTTTGAGCACTTATTGCGCTTACTGAATCTCAAATCCAATTTTGGTGGGAAAATGCCGATAAAAGCCTTATCGGCGCTTACTGCATGAGGCCCTAAGGCTTAATTTCTAAAGATACCAACGAGAGAGCTACAGATCAGAACCAACTCTAAAACTAGTGACAGGGGCTAGAATAGTGTTAAATACCTGGGCATATGGTTTGATCTCATTTAACATTTGGGTTACACATTGATACTCTGACATCTATAACCTGAGCCAAACTAGTAGAAAGGTGGGATAGAATCCCAATAGCGGCACTCCAGTGAATGAGATACACCAAGAATGAGTGTATGTTGATGAGCAAGATATGGTAAATGATGTTAGGATTGTAGTAGTATTTGACCCAGTGCAAACGCAGGAGTATATGTTCAAAAAATGATGTCTTATGGTGAGGGACTGTGCTCCGCTGCAAATCTTTGGATTTCAAGCTTCTGAGCTAAACTAGGTGTACTTTATAAGAAAAAATGCTCCATAAACCAGCTGGTCAGAAAGCGCATTGCACAGCAGATGTTTAGGCCAATTATAGACTTTGGGGACAGAGTTTGCGGTACAGCACCCCAAACTCACCCTAGAAAACTAGACACACACTACAATTCAATATGCTGCTTTGTACTACAATGTAACTACAACACACATCACTGCAAAATGCTCCAACAACTAGGCACAAAGTATTTTATTTCTGTCTCACTTTAAAATACTTTCTGGACAAGATATCCACCTCACCTATCTGAACAAGCTCCTCACCCCTCCCACACACAACACTTATTACCTGAGATCTGACTCCAAAAACTGTTAACAGTCCAAAAGTTTCAACAAAGTATCCGGTCACTCCTCCCTCTCTTAACATGCACTGTATAACTGGAACAATATACCAGAGACTCCCGAAGCTGCCACCAGTCTAAGTTCTTTCAAGACTTCAACTGACACATTTTAATCTGGTCTGTAACTGTTACATAGGCTCATAACATGTATTATCTTTAATTGTTAATGAAATGTATTTAAATATAATGTACAACTCTGCCCATTTAATGTAACCATTTACTGTTATCATAACTGTCAGGGCCAGCTGGTAATATTGCAGGGTTCGGTACAGGGAACTGGTGCAGAGCCTCTTACCTTCTTATTTGCTATGTCTTCCTCATCATGGTATGCAAAGCCATTTGCCATGAGAAAAGAACATCATGTGGTGTCGTGATGTCATGTGGCATCACGTTCTCATGGCAATGGGATGCCACAGGGCATCCCGTTGTCCTAATCATGACATGTAATGCACTGTTGTCATGGCAACACCATTTGATATTGCAACACCATCATGAGGGACACAGCAAGAAGACTTCGCGAAGGAGAAGGTAAGAGAGTTGCAGAGGCCCCGCACTCTCCTTGGCAATCAGTTTAAGTGTTGAGTGGAGGAGCACAGGGCTTCTGTAACCACATGGCTCAATGCAGTGGCACCGACATCACGCCGTCCCTGTGCCCAGGACATACTTCAAAACAAGAGGTAACTTTCAATCTATTACTTCCTAGTAAAACTTTTTATGAATAATATATATATATCCTCAAACCTCCCTCCAAATAACTTAGGGAGAGACACGTGCTCAAAAAGGAGCACACCTGAGATACCCTGTGAGATATGCAAAGGAAAATGCAAATTATATCTAAATGAGTCCCATCCCACACTTCATAAAAGGAACTCCATAACAATTACAATGAGTTGACAAGCCTAAGGCCGCGCTTATAGTGCCGGCGACGCGACGTCGTCCGAAAACAAATGCATTGCCGTCGCCGCGTGCACTTATAGTAAGCGCGACGGCGACAATGTGACGGAGCGATATCAACGTCGCGAAAACTGGTAGCCGGCAAAATTTGATTTTCAAAGGGCTGTCGCCTCATTTGATGGCCCTTGAACCAATCAAATGGCTGGAAACCCGCAACGCCACCACCCGTCAAAATATAACTTTCGCCTGTGGCGATGGCGACGGTGACGCCACCCGTCGTGTCGCCATCGACGGCACTATACGCGTGGCCTAAGGCACCTTGTGACTGGAATGTTGTACAGGGAAAAGGGAGACCAAAAAGCGCACCAGCACAAACGGAGCAGGAAGAACCCAGGACAAAAAAATGATTAAAAGGGCACTTTAATGTGGCAAAAGACCCATCCAATGCATTTCGAACGTCGCAGCGTTCTTTTTCAAGGATAAAACACAATGTGATAACATCCATTATATACCCTCTTACCTGTGGGCCGTTTCGCGCCAAAAATCAGAACCTGATGACGTCATAACAGAGCGACTCAGTGCCGATCTAAAGGCAAAAGGAAGTACCAAAGGCAGTGTGGCCATCTTGGATGTGGGCAAACATAGGAACACAATAACAAAGCTTTATTGACCATTCCAGCAGAACAAAATACATTGCTGCTAACTGGACAAGCATATTTAAACGAAATAAAGCTATATTAAACTAAACTAATGCTTAATAAAGGATACTATTATATCAAGAAAAAACATGAACAAGGTGGATTAAAAAACTAGCTGTGTTGCAACTAAGTTATATACAAAAAAAAGTTCAAAATAAAAACCTCTAGACATGATTAAAAAAATGTGCAAGAAAAGTAAATTTAAAGACATATTACACAATACGCCTCCCTACGGTCCAGAAGGTTGATATGTTAGAGCATTTAAGGCTCATAAAATTGAGAGACACTAATCATCCAGTCTCAAAACATTTCACTGAATGTGGTCAGGGAGGAATTAATAATTTTTCCTTTTTGGGGATTGAATCAGTTATTTCTAAATCTAGAGGAGGTGATCATATCAACCTTCTGGACCGTAGGGAGGCGTATTGGATCTTCACTCTCCAAACGCGCTTCCCTATGGGCTTGAACATTGACTGGCAACTAAGACATTTTTTGTAAACATTTTTGTGATAGACGTATTATGGTGTAATTAGTTGGTAATACAGATTAAATAAGACAATTGTCATTATATTGGACATTATATTCTTATCATTATAACCTTTGAACCTATGCCTTATCATGCAAATATTATGCTAATATGTAAGCTTAAATTGTTCTTTGATGTATCTTGTGGATAATACTTCATATTTTATAATGGTTGTATTTCCCTGGTTCCTATGATTTAGGTACACAATCTGTGTTATGCAGTATATATGTGTAATATGTCTTTAAATTTACTTTTCTTGCACATTAAAGTGCCCTTTTAATCATTTTTTTGTCCTGGGTTCTTCCTGCTCCGTTTGTGCTGATGCGCTTTTTGGTCTCCCTTTTCCCTGTATTGCATTGAGTAGCTGCACAGCCTGCCTGCCTGCCCTACCAGGATGTGAGTACTTGTATATTTTTCAGGGGAACCTGCCAATGAGACTGATGGTGAGTGGGTTGCACCACACACCACCTGTCTTCAGGAGGATAGTACCCATTATATGACACAATAGGTACTATATCAATTGTTATTACCCTGGTACAGTGGTCTGGCTTATTATCATTTTGAGATATACCTGCATTTGAGCGCTTCAGCTATTTTCCATATGACTGGAATGTTGGACTGGTATAAGACCCAACATTACTAGGAGCCCACCAAAAATCGAATCTGCCTTTTTGTGACCCGTGTAATTGCTCCCTCATGGACATATTCACCTAGTACATGATCCTCTTACTCCACTTTGAAATTAAATCATTAATAGACCACTATAGGCATCTGCCATTGTATATACATTAGCTGTTTGTGGGAAAGAGATGGGGCTAACTTGGAAAAGGGGCAGAGCAAGTGCAATAACATCTGTATATAGCTGCTTTCTGACTAGAGATGTGCAAATGTATTATAAAAAGTCCTGATTTTTGACGTTTTGTGGTATTTTTTTTTTTTTACTGGAAATCTCTCATCATTTGCAAACAGTTTGCACATATCTTTTTCTTGCTTGCATGTTTATGCATTGGCTCCAGCAAAAAATTTAAACAATGGAAAATCATCAATAAATTGATCACAAATCTACTTATAATAAATGCAAAATAGCTCCTTTACAGAGTATCAAATGATTAGCAACAAACCGGAAAATCCAATCCGCAATGTACTTTCATGACACTTATTTTTAAAAAGCATCCCTTGAAACCACTGTCACTAGCAGAATCAACGAAGTTATGACGATGGAGAAACTGACCGCCCTGCTCCAAAAGAAAATACCCCAATTTCTAAATACCAGGGACCCGTGGCTAACAAAATAAATATACTCATATGCAGTCGCGGAGGTAGGAGCGCGCCACCCACCCCCCCCTCTCTCCTAGGCTCCCCCCCCCTTCCCCCCCGCTCCCCTGTTGGTTTTTCCCCCCCCCCCCCCCTCTTCCCCCTCCCCTCCATATCCCCACACCCAAGAAAATGGAAAATGTTAATGGGTCTCTGTCAGATTGTTAAAAGCACCACTGTCATGGGATCATGACACCCTTGTATGTACTGTTTGACATGATTGTGCCCAATAAAAAAATTGAGTTAAAAAAAAAAAGCATCCCTTGAATGTCATATTTGAAACCCCTCCATTCTTCACAAAAATTCTGATATTTCAAATTCGAGGTTACAGTGAGTACAGAACATATATAAGCTATACTGTACATGTAACAAATCAACAAGTACAGAAAAACATGCAGTGCAAGTGAAACTTTTATGAAATGGAAGTTAAATAAAACATTATATTATTATTCCATTGGGACTTCGTCCTTTTTCTATCCACTAAATCTGTCTTCATCTTCTCTACAGTAGCACAGCAGAGAGCTTTTGTTGATTTGTTTGGCTGCGTCACGGTGACCCTAGGCATGTCACTTTATCTTCCCGAATCTCACTATCTCAGACACTAAGTAAAATTGTAAGTTCTTCAGGGCAGTGATTTATCTTCTTGACTACATTTTTTTTCTTTGTGAGGTACCATGTTGTTTCAACCATAGTTTGAATGTATACAATATAAACCCAACATTGTATTAGGGCAGGGAGCGCAAACTTTCTGTGCTGTGCCCCCCTTGCCTGCCAGCCCCTATGCTCACGCCCCCCCTTACCCAATATCCAGCGTCAAATGACACGCGGGTCACGTCACATGACCCCACGGCGTCATTTGATGCCGCGTTGCCATGGCGAAGTGGCACGAGGAAAGGTAGGTGAAGTCCGCGTCCCCCCAAAATAATCTTGCACTCCCCTAGGGGGGCGTGCCCACCACTTTGCGCACCACTGTATTAGTGAACTCCTTTTTTTGTTTTTCTGTGGCAGTCTTTAGTTGCTGGCCCTGAGATGAAGGCAGGGCCGGCTAGGACTTTTTCGGGGTTCAGTGCAGGGGCTTTTGCGGAACCTTTTACATTGTCCAGCGAGGCCTCACCTCCTCAAACGACGCAGCATCACGCGGCATCACATTTTCTCGGCAAAGCGATGCCATGTGACGTCACGTTGTTAGGCAGTGCGAAGCCATGGGATGTTACGGCGCTATGAAAACGGGGCGCTGAAGGAGGAGATGCCACCGGACAAGGTAAAAGAAAGTTACAGAGGGCCGCGCTTTCCCGCGACAATCAGTTTAATTGTTGTGGCAACGACATGGGGCCTCTGTAGCCGCTGGGCTCGGTGCAGAGGCACCGATGGTGCTGCCATCAAGCCGGCCCTGAGTAAAGGAAGGGACTGCACAGCTACCATGCTGTGTTACCGAAGTGACGTTTCCAGAAAACCTCCGCTGCTTACAAA
Organism: Ascaphus truei; assembly: GCA_036426205.1. NCBI lineage: Eukaryota > Metazoa > Chordata > Amphibia > Anura > Ascaphidae > Ascaphus > Ascaphus truei. Next base: position 133,638,402 of record CM071571.1, read on the forward strand.
CTTTAGTTACTCTCAGTTTTGGTTAAGTAACTTTTTGTATTTGCAGGTTTTCATACGTGTAAATAGCCCAACGTTTCAGAAGTTAACCCCTTCGTCAAGTCCAGTGTTGGTGGTATGACACTGACAAACCTGACAAAGGGGTTAATCCTATGAAACATTGTGCTATTTATGTTGACGTGCAAATAAATAGATGATTTATCTAAGACTGAGAGTAAGTACAGTACAAGATGTGTGCGGTGGGGGTTCTCTGAAAACGTTACTTGAATATATACAAGAGATCAAGAGATGTATAGATTGTGCAGACATACAAACAATAGTACATAAATATGTTGCCACGATTTTGCTACATGAAAGCAAATGAGAACACAATTATGTAACAGCTGGTTTTAGTCATGTTTGCATTCATGTGCATAGCAATAATCATGTTATAATGAAGCAGAGCTATCATGTTCACAGAAAAATAGCACAAAGGCAATGGAATAAAAGGGAAACAAAAATCATTAAGCTACAGTATTGCTTGTATAGCTGTACACTTGTTTGGGATAATTGTCAAAAATGAAATGTGGGAAAATGTTGCACACCAAAATGAAATCTGAGATACTGATACCGGTGCTCTCTAACTCGATGAGGGAAGGCCGGCTGCAATACAAGTACAGGATACACAAGGAAGGAAGAGTAGAGGCTCCACGGATTTTATAGAAGCAATAATTTAATGAAGCCAAATGAAGTGTCCAACATTTCAGATGTCACAGCTGTCTTTTTCAAGGAGTCCCATTCTGCTGCTGTGACAGCCGAAATATTGGACACTTTATTTGGCTTCATTAAATTATTGCATCTATAAAATCCGTGGAATCTCTGTTTTTCCTGTCTTGTTTATAATTGTGAGAAATACATTTTTTTGCAAGCAACACTTTTGATGTCTTACCTTAAAGATAACTTATAGAGGACATAATACTGTACAAAACATTTCAACCAGAAAAACTGAAAAAAAACATGAAAATCAATTTATTACATTGAAATAATACATAGCATAAATAAAAACATTAGTATGAAGTACAATGCAATATCATCTTGTGTCCGGAGGTTTATAATAAATAAATAAATATATACGGTATATATATATATATATATATATATATATAGTATATCTATAATATAAATTAAAAAATTTTTGGTTAACTTTTTATATAGTATTCTGTCTCCTGTGACTATTTGGTTTGGGGATTTGATAAATTGATCATTTTTAAGTGGCGCATCAAAATACTGCATCTTCCCAATTTGTATTCAGTCCTCTATCATTTTTGCCTTAGTCAGATGTTTTATGTTTAAGTCTTGGTTTTTACTTAAGTATTTATTTTGTGATATACGATTAGTCTGTAAATTATTATAATTTTCTCCAGGATTAGTACAACCTTGTTCACTCTCCTCCTTGTTCTTCACCTGACATGTTACATGCTACAGGTTGGTGCTGTCCCAGTGAAAGCATTAGATTTAGAATTTCAGTGCAATCTCCCTTATGCTTCTAGTGTCGGAATGACATTACTTATCAAAGATGCTTGCCTTCTGATACTTTAGGGGATAGACTGTCTTTAAGCACACGTCGCCTCACTGGATATGAATGTGCTGTGGTTAAGCTTAGTATCAAAAAGAAAGATTCCTCATGGAAAAGCCATGATTGATGTCACTGACTGATTTGATTTTCCACATGGTAGATTTTCTTCTCCTATTGTAAAGATAAATCCAGAAATAACTTTGTACTTGCCCTGTACTCCTTCCGTATCCAATGGGTCCTCAAGACGTTTGATGGTGCTGTGAGGTCTTCTAAAAGACAGGATCCCTAGAAAACTGTCACATTTACACTATATCACACAAACGAGTGAAACCAAAACACACACGTGTACATTTGGCTTCACTTCTTTGTGTGATATACTGTATTGTAAAGAAAACAATAAGCAATTCAAGCATGAAGAAAATTCCAATAAGATGTTAAACCCTATCAACGTTTTGAGACTCTTAGGAGAGTATTTTCTAAGACACCGATGAAAAAAACAATTGATGATTTTCACATTTTTATTAGTTTTAGAATTGGAGCTCAGAGGTTTCTCTGTATGTTTTCATCTGTATTTTTTTTTTGTATGTGGGGTTTTTTTTTAACATAATTTTGTTTATTCATCATAAAGTATTTCACTAAAGCCTTATAGCGTGTTAAAGAAACAATGAGGGCTTTTTTCTATGCCAATATATTAGGAGTACTTTAAATGGTACTATGTGCAAATGTATGGCAATGATGAAATATTGGATAATTACAATATTTATATACTATATCTCTAAACTCATATCTGGTGATATCAGGCTACCATAACAGAAAAAAAAGCCAATTTCTAATCACCTACCTCAGGCTGGTGCAAAGCTTACTCATCTATGGCCACTTGAGTTATTAAAGGCTTAATATTTGCATATATAGGGGTACTAAGATTGTAATTTTTTTGTGCGTCAAAATTCTAGTGCTAAAAAGTAGTACAACGCGTCATAAAATTTGCGTCGTGTGTGAGGGGGGCAGCGGCTTTCATATCATGCACAATCCATTACTTGAAATGAAGTTTGACACATAGCATTATGTTGAAAATCTGATATAATTTACTGGAAGTTAAAACAAAACTGGCTAGAACTAGTTAGTAAATATAAATTAGTGTAAAATAATTTACAATAGCCAAAATAAATACATTTTGTTAACCTATAAAATGAAACATCCGTGGAGTCAAACACATTTTTGATTGGATACATAGCAACTTAACTATACCTAAAAATACAGACTTTGGGGTTTACCCACTGAGCTCAAAAACATTCCTTTTAGTACAAACCAATAACCTTTGTATGCCTCGCGCAATCCTTTTCTATGCGCGCAAGTGCAATGTAAAATGAGCTTTCCATGCGCCAATTTTTGTGCCAAAGAAGCAGTTTGCAATGTTTACTACATAGGTCCCAGAGATGATACGCGTCGCTTTATTTGTAGAGTTTTATATTGTATTATTTCCTCACTCTGTGTCCGACTGCATTCCTTGGCAATACATTAGCCTTAGGCATCAAAGGCATTACTTCTTTTGCTATAGGGCTTTGTATGAAATCCTATTACATAACCCTATTGTAAAAAAAGAAAGAGAGAGAGAATGGGAGATGGAGAGAGGATGTATGTGTGTTTTCTTAACAGTTCCCATGAAATTTCTATTTCTGGCATCATAATTTTGTTTTATTTTTTAATTCACTCAATTATCTAACTCCTAGGATGCTATGTTTATTAATAACTGATATAATTTTTGTGCTCTAGTGAACCTGTTTAAGCATTTGTAATCTTGGTACAGATTAAACATCATCTACATTGCACTGCAGTTTTACTGAGAGAGATGCTGAGGTGATAAATAATAAATAAATAAAATCATTGCAGCTCCTTACATATCCACAATACAGAGTTCCTTTCACTCAACGTGTTTTGTGCAATTCTTCTCATCAATACTACTGGTACAACCAGCGTATACTACAGTAGCAACAGTATTTCCTCTTCAATCTCTCCTTATTTACAAAGCAAGTCAACAAAGAATCATGTAAGTAAGCAATACCTGTAGAGAAAAATGCATTTTTAAAGTAACTTTGTGTTACAGAAAGGTGTTTTCCTTATAAAAGAAAGTAACTATAACATCATGTGAATGTTTTTCCATGTTGGATCTCCAAGTCTCTATTTTCTATTGAGAGCCATAATGCACTGGACTTGTAATTTATAAGATAACATACAGTATGGTATGAGATGGGATGGCACTGGCAGTATTGGGAATATGTTAAGAGGATACCAACTGGCAGAAACCAGTAGCATTACATAATACTGCATATTTGCACTTTTCTGTTTGGCATGCAAGATGTTACAGACCTTTCCAGGACTGAAAATGATAACCATTGTCTTGACGTAAAAATATTATGCTCTTTATTTTTCTTAACTTTTCCTTTTTTTTAAACAAAAGAAGGAAAAGATGCAGAATGTGCATTATGTATTGTGTATGTTATAAACACAGACATTTGTGTTCCTAACTTACAATACATCCTCCTTTTCTAATTTTATTTTGCCTAATGCTGTGCTAAAATAAACAGTTGTAAACATAGTAACAAGGTGACATAGTGTTACCATGAGGAAAGTGCTGGGAGGTAGAGATGGGTAAACTTTTCACCTAAGTTCGCAAACCTAACACAATTTGCTTTTTTGTTGAACAAATTTGGAAAGGGACAGAGTGAGTGGGAAATAAGGGGCGAGAGAAAGAGAGGGGGTGAGAGAGATCACTCATCCAATGTATACAACATGTGGAGAGATACCTGCACCCCCTATTTGCATATTTAAATGGGATTATTTCCCAGGTATTTTAGGCGTGTTTACAGGTGTCTCTCCACGTTTGGTGTAGATAAGATGTTTTGGGAGATACAAGTCAATGGGTGCTCTATTAAATAGGACTACATCTCTCCATTCTCTCTCCTCCTCTGAAACTCCTACAGTATTTCAGGGTATATTCCTCTCTGGTGAAATGTAAAAAATGTGTTCAGAATATTGATTTTTACCTCAATTTGTCAATTTGTACAGAACGCTTTTCGGCTAAAAAGTTCAAACTTATAGCAAATTTGAAAACTTTTTCGAAAGTTTGACCGAAACATAGGTGACGTGAATATGAACATTTTTCACAAGTAATAGCTTTCTAAATCATTCTTTCATACAATATATGGAGGGAGGCATTTGTATAATGTACCATGTAGATAAGATGAAATAGCAGATGCGAACATAGAAAAATGTTTTATTGTCATCTATTTGTGAATCAGTGATACTTTTGATGTTTTTTTTTTTTTTGCGATATTGCAATTTCCATGCAATAGTCTGTACTATGATGGCACTTTATCTTATTCCAGATCTTGCTTTAGTTTTAACTATGCTAGCATATATATTTACCATTTTTTCTTCTTCAACAGTATTTTTACCTCTTCAAATTCAAAGAAAAGTCGTTCTCTTTTTTCCAGCACTGCAAAGACATACTCTGAAAATAAATTAGAGACTATGCATCTGGTTTGACATTTAATAGATTTTCAAATTATGTCTAATTAGAATACTATTTACAGAGCACTTTCTGAAGATGAAAACATTGGCTAAATAAGAAATAAACAAAACCTTTAAAGGATGTGCCCTCAATCCATTTGTCCTTTCAGAGACAGGAAGGACTATGTCATTAAGTCAGTTGTCCTAATCTCTGGTGAATAGCAGCACTTTGCTTTTTCTACTTTGACAAAGATATTGTTATCAATAAATCAGTCTGCCCTCTGGAAACAATATGACAGAAAGATGAAAATAATAAATGAATGATGAATTCTTCTAGTCTGAGCTAAACTGAGGTCAGCAAATACAATTAATTAAGTACCAAAGAAATAAAATAAAAAAACCACAAATCTTTTTATAGAGCAAAAGATCAACATTATTGGCTATGGCTAATACTGTAGCCACTTGGCACTTTTATTTAAAACAATATCTCCCCTGAAAACGCAAACATTACATATAGAAGGAGTGGCTCAGTGAGTAAAGACTGGCACTGAGTTTGAAGCAGGGGAACCTGGTTCAATCCCCAGTGTTGGCTCCTTGTGACCTTGTCCAAGTCAGTTTACCTCCCTGTGCCGCAGGCACCAAAAACATAGATTGTAAGCTCCACGGTCAGGGACCTGTGCCTGCAAAATGTCTCTGTAAAGCGCTGCATAAAACTAGCAGCTCTATACAAGAACATGCTATTATTATATACAGTAGCAAGTTATTGAATTCATTGCACACCAAGTGCTGTTTTTAGATATGCCAGAAGTCCCTTTTAAGGATTCCTCTCAAATAGGAAATACAGATGTAGTAAGATGTCCTGTATTATGTGCCGCAGACGAACATGCTTAAACTTGTGGCCAGTCAGCGGCACCAAAAACCGTAAGGTTTGCCGCCCGGGAGGTATAATGCTGCAGGGGTCCATGCTTCAGAATTGGACTCCCACATCATTAATCTTTCACTTGATGGGCCAGCAGGAGAGGAGAGAAATACTAACCTTGGGGACAAGCTACACTGTCTCCGTTTCCGTCACCGCGTGCCATCTCCAGCAGGTCTGAAGGTAAGAAGCTGTCTGTCGCAACCCCCGGATGACATAGATGCCTGAATATACATATGCAACTGGCGTGCCACCCAGGGGGGGGCGGGAGAATTTATTGAGGGGCACGGGCAGTTAGAGAGGCCCCTCGCTCTTCACCACGGCATTTAAATTAAATGCTGGGGGAGGCGTGAAGCCTCTGTAACTCACTTATCTGCTGCCAGCCAGAACTTCGGCAATGCATCGCCATGGCAACACGGAGTCAAATGACGCCGTGGGGTCATGTGACGTCATAAGTTACCATGGCAACGCATGCCAAATGACGCAGTGGGGTCACGTGACATCACAAGACCTGCAACGTAACTTGACACCGAGCCATTGGGAGGGGGAGGGGGGGGTGAACGTTGCGGCTCCCGGCAAGGGGGCCAAAGCTCAAGAAGTTTGTGCACCCCTGGTCTAAGGGAATTAGAGTACACCTCCATACTGACTTGTGGAGTAGCGGTCATGGAAGTGGTGCCTTCATGACCTTTACTGCCGATTATTTCTTTTAATACACATTCCTTGTTTTGCACACATTTCATTTAAGAGTCACTCATTTCCTAGCTCAGCGTAGGAATGTGCAGGGAATTTTGTCAGTTTCCAGAAAAATGTGTGCTCACTTTAGCAGATCCTACACAGCCCGTAATGCCCTATCTAGGCTGCAGGAGCAAAACAATCTGACTTATCATCACCTAAAAATGTAGGTGCCTAATGCTGTAATTCAACATTGTATATGCGTGGATGTCTCCATAAGCAGCAGAAGGTGTCAATGATTATGTAATGGAGCATGCCAGGAAGCTACTGTAGATGTGTCCTTTTTACAACCTAGAGCACTCTTTGGTTTTACATATCAGGACATAATATCAATCATCTGTTCCTTAGCACGTCTTAAAATTAAGGTAAATACAACCTGTCATGATTTATTTAACAAAAATAAAGCCAAAATGGAGCTGCCATGTGTGAAAAACTAAGTACAGTATACCTTATGATTCAATAGCTTGTAGAACCACCTTTAGCAGCAATAACTTGAAGTAATAGTTTTCTGTATGACTTTATCAGTCTCTCACATCATTGTGGAGGAATTTTGGCCCACTCTTCTTTACAACGTTGCTTCAGTTCATTGAGGTTTGTGGGCATTTGTTTATGCACAGCTCTGTTAAGTTCCAGCCACAGCATTTCAATCGGGTTGAGGTCTGGACTTTGACCGGGCCATTGCAACACCTTGATTCTTTTCTTTTTTAGCCATTCTGTTGTAGATTTGCCGCTGTGCTGGGATAATTGTCCTGTTGCATGACCCAATTTCGGCCAAGCTTTAGCTGTCGGACAGATGGCCTCATATTTGACTCTAGAATACTTTGGTATACAGAGGAGTTCATGGTCGACTCAATTACTTATTTATTTATAAAATATTTTACCAGGAAGTAATACCATGAGAGTTACCTCTCGTTTTCAAGTATGTTCTGGGCACAAAGTTATGATGACAAATACATGTTTACAAATACAGTTACATAAACGAGCAGGGTATACATTATATACAAGACATCGCGTGCACAGTTAAAGATAATATATATTATGGGCGTATGAAACAGTTACAGACCAGATTAAAATGTGTGACAGCCTTAGATTTGAAAGAACTTAAACTGGTGGTGGATGTAAAAGTCTCTGGTAGGTTGTTCCAGTTTTGGGGTGCACGGTAAGAGAAGGAGGAGCGGCCGGATACTTTGATGAGCCTTGTGACCATGAACAGTCTTTTGGAGTTTGATATCAGGTGATAGGTGCTGCATGTGGTAGGGGTGAGGCAGTTGTTCAGGTATTTGGGTAGCTTGCCCATAAAGAATTTGAAGGCAAGACAGGAAAGGTGAACTTTGCGCCTAGACTCGAGGGATGACCAATCTAGATCTTTGAGCATTTCGCAGTGATGTGTGTTATAGTTGCATTGGAGAACAAAACGACAAATTGAATTGTAGAGGGTGTCAAGTTTGCTAAGGTGGGTTTGAGGTGCTGAGCCATATACTATGTCTCCATAGTCAATAATTGGCATTAGCATCTGCTGTGCGATACGTTTTCTGACCAGGAGACTTAGGGAGGATTTGTTCCTGTAAAGTACCCCTAGTTTGGCATAGGTGTTGGTTGTCAGGGTATCAATGTGCATCCCGAATGTTTAGTGGGAGTCAAACCATATGCCCAGGTATTTAAAACTAGTAACAGGAGTTAGGGTGGTGTTAGTGTTGGTTCTAATCTGGAGCTCAGTCGCTGGAAGCTTTACAAATTTAGTCTTGGTCCCAAATACCATTGTTACAGTCTTGTCAGTGTTTAAAAACAGTTTGTTATGCGAAATCCAGTTTTCGAGTCTCAAAAAGTCAGACTGAAGTATGTGTTGAAGGTCAGAGAGGCTACGGCTGTGTGCATATAAGATTGTGTCATCTGCATACAAGTGTATTGAGGCTTCCTGACAAGCTGTGGGAAGATCATTGATGAACACTGAGAAGAGTAGGGGCCCCAGAACAGAGCCTTGCGGGACGCAACAGGTGATATCCAGGGGGTTAGAGTTAGAGCCAGAGATGGACACATGTTGGGATCTACCTGATAGGTAGGACTGAAACCAGTTTAAAGCATGCTTCCATAGAATGCAAAAAGATGTTGACCGAGGTCACATAAGTCCCTTTTTAGCACGCACTCATGGTGCAACAATAATGAATAATAGGGAGTATAAAGTAATCCTAACTGATGTCAATCACCCACAAAAGGCAGGGCTATATGGCGACAGGATGTCTAACCTGTTAAAATGAAAATAATAAATGTTTATTAGGATATCAATATGCCAAAACATGTGAAAAGTAGTAAAAGTGAATTAAAACTTAGAATAAAATATTCCCCAATCTGGGAGGTGCTAGTGCGGTTAGTGATAGTGCTGGCTAGTAATGACAGGGTTAAATGCACAGCGAACCAAACGCTCTTGTCACACTCTAATGTAGCCCTCCATAAATCACTATAAAGTAGCTGGATGGTATGTTTTTCACACAGAGCTTCTCCATTTTGGCTTTATTTTTGTTAAATAAATCATGACACGGTGTAATATGTCATGTGTTATTGTTCATCTGAGGTTGTATTTACCTAATTTTAAGACCTGCTAAGGAACAGATGATTGTTATTATGTCCTGATATGTAAAACCATAGAATTCAAAGAGGGTGTACTCTCTTTTTCACACAACTGTATATATATATATATATATATATATATATATATATATATATATTAAATGTTACAACTATAAAGACACATTCAGTATGACCAATAAAAAGGAGGAAGAAGGGGGAGAGGGAAAAAAACAGTTATAGAAAAACGGTCTGCTCTTGCACGGGTGGCAGTATAGTTGCTGAGTTGTCCTCCTGCTAGTGTGTTGTCAGAGAGCATTTAGTGCAGCTGGCGCAATCATTAGCTACTATCAGACTAACTGTCACATGGTAGTGTTGAAAGGCTTACTTTTATTAAGATTAATCAACATCTCCTCAGAAATAGGATCAGGAGCAGGTTAATTACTAAAATCACAACACTACCAGTGCCACCGCTCTACTATAGCACTTAAAAAAAGACCATGCAACAATAGTGATCTATACGCAGCCAGTATCCTTGCCTATGACAGAGACATTGTCAATTTACACAACTAGTTCCAGTGGCACTTATAACTAAGTTGAGATAGAACTTGAGTAGAGTCAGAGTTTAGATGCAGCAGCACTGTACACATATAGGATTTCCTCTCCACAGAGGCAGAGAGAGAGAAAATAATATCTCAAATCAATGTAATCCGTCATCATGAATCTGATGTCAGACTCCTGTATAATATGATTTCACCAAGATAACAAAGAAAAGAACAACATAAAATAGGAGGGTGAGGAGTCAACTGGAAGATCATTCGATTCCTCATCATCATCATCATTTCAAATCATTCACGATTCAAATGTAATATACAATAGGTTGAGCTTGTTGAATTTTTTTTTTAATTTTCCCCCAATTTACTAGTACTGTACTACAGTATCAATGTAATAAGTACTGTAACTAGTAGTAATGATTAAATATGTCTGATAAATGCAATTAAATGCAATATATAATATAAAAAATTAACACAGCTTTGAAGTAGAAAAGATCATTAATCTACCACAAAATGTTAAATGTAACAAATATTTGTTTTTCTTTTCTGTAAATAAAATTAAAAATAAAGAACTGAGGAGGGTAGGCTTAGTAAAAGCAACACTGCAGAACAGCAAAAATAGTAGTGTTCAACCCATGTTAGCGGAAGTGTTCAACCCATGTAGAAAGCAGCAGAAGCAAATAGAATGAAGATTTGCTTGATGGAGACGAGAATAATAGTAAGGGATTGTGTAATATCCAACATCATCATTAAAAGTAAATGATGGTGCACCACAACACAACCCTAAACTTTAAAGATGTGCTTGTTGGAGATAAGAATAATAGTAAGGGATTGTGTGACATCCAACATCGTCAGTAAAAATAAATGATGGTGGGGCGTGACTTGCAGCCTGACAGCAACGCTGTGTATGTCTGAAGCTCCTCCAGGAAAATCCCTAACCTGGAATAATATTGAATTAAATTAATTAAATTTCTAGCATCCATAGAGAATAGAAAACGGGGATCATTCAGAGACTGAAATCAAGAAGATTGAACATTATTTAGACCCCCAAAATGAAACATTAAAAATGTGCAACCTGTGGGTAAGGGCCACGCTCTTCACACCGAGACTACTGGGATCCGTTTGTAATTCTGGGACCTGATCGCGGTGAGGAGCTGATTCCCCCCCCTCACCCCCATGCCCGACAGGAATTGTCCATCTGGAGGAAAAAGAGTGGAAGGAGACTTACCAGCACTGGACTGTGGTGACCGGGCAGGAGCCGAGGGAGATGATGGAGCGGTCATTTTGGCTCCATTGTGGAAAAATGACCGCGACCAGAGACTGGCCTCCAGAGGGTAAGAGACACTGTGGGGTCCTAGAGATTGAGAGAGGCCCTAGCGGAGTGAGCGGGGTCCCCGGCCAGGGAGGGGGGAAATGGAGAGCAGCACGCGAACGCCTAGCTTGAACCCCGGTTGGGAGGCAAAGCTTTCCCTAAGATGGCCACCAGGCTTGCACTCGTGAACCCCCCCCCCCCCCCCCAAAAGGAAATAAAGTAAAAAAAACAAGTGTTGGTCTGTCCGTGGCGGCCGCGTGACCTAGGCTGGGAGGGGTAGTGTCCATCTTATACCCAGAATACAGCCAGGACAACAACAGAGTGGAGATCACTGCTCCTCACAGATTTGGCTCGGGAAATCAGCATAAAAGCTAAAAATCAGCTGCCAGAGCAGGAGAGGGGACCCTGACGTCTAGGGAGGCAGGCCAGAAGGGCAGATCACTGCAGCTAAAAGCAGGAGGAGAGGAGGGGCAGGCATCTTACCTTGAGCTGTTGCTCGAATCACACTGCCATAGTGCAGAAAAAACTTTTCTGGTGCCAATACCCCTCATAACCTGGGCCATTAAAGAATAAGGATCAATTATAATCAGAGCCTATACTGGCTAAACAGTTTACTGCTTCATACTGGCTAAACAGTAACCATTTGCACCACTATAGCTGGAGGGGTACCAGCCTTGCACCCCCTAAGAACTAAGAACTACCAAAACAGAAGTAATTAAAACAAAGATGATCCCCAGAGGTGCGCATGTGGAACAGTCCACAATGACCGCCTATTGCAGGCTCCATGAGGCGGCGGGTCTACAAAAGAATTTAACTTTATACGAAAAACAAGCAAAGCATAGATCGGAGGGTTTCGATCTAGAATTCTTCAAGATGGCTCCGAAAAAGCTCACTCAGCAGGATTTCTTTAAGATAAGGGAGAGAAAAAATTCGGGCTGGTCAGAAAGCAGGGCGACGTCTCCCACACAGTTAGACGCAGAATCTGAGCATGAGATATGCGCATAATTATCAACTAAAAAAGACATTGAGAACCTATACGCACACTTAAAGACCTTCTCCCCCAAGAAATGCAAAGTGCACTTAAAGCACTGACCCTTGATAGAGCTCATAGAGCGCTCAGACCGAGACCACAACCCGGAGATAGAGCAAGAGATGTAGTGGTGAGGCATCATTATTTGAAATCTAACTAAGCGGTCCTAGCCCTGGCACGGAAAAACAAAGGACTCAAATGGGGAGACGTGTCGATAGACGTGTACAGCGACCTTGCACCATCAACACCGATGAAAAGGATGGCCCTGAAACATATAACAAAAATCTTGAGGGACAATGAAATTCGCTATAAGTGGGGATTCCCATTTAGTCTGATGGCCACCAGAAATGGAACGCAAGCCCACATGAGGGAGCGGACTTCCTGGAAAGGTTGGGATTGAAACTATCAGAATCCATGATCCTGGAAGGAGACAGACTGCCACTCGCCAGACCCATGTGGAAAGTAGTATGGAAGCGAACCACGCCATATATAGGAAAGCCAAGAGAGACCCAGAATTTCTAAGTCTATGGAAGACCTGTTGCGTGAGACAAAAAAAGAAAATCCGATGGAAATAAGTTCGCCAGAAAAACCAAGGCCTAGATGGACTTTACAAAGAAACAGCTCAACAGTACCAGATAAGCATAAACAATGTCAAACTTCTAAATCTCCATAGACTAGCAGGTTACCTGAAGGTTAGAATTTCCAGTATATTTGAGAGTAGCTTTAAAGTACCTACAACCGGGGGGGAAATCTAATCTATAATAACAGAGCTGGATAAAGTTAAACAGTATTATGCCTGAATTCTCCTAGATTAGCGGACAATCTGAAGATTAGAATAACCACTATATATTTGAGAGCAATATTAGAGTAGTTAAAAGTGGGTGGAAAATGGAGGTTAGTAAGCAGAAATTAAGCACAAAAAAATTAGATGAAAGTAGACATGGAAAGAATAACAAATAAGGTGAAGATAAGGTTGACTATCAAAAATGATCGTTAGAGTTAAAACATTAAAAAAAAAGTTTTCATATACGTTTTCTCCTTTTCTGAGAGGTGCCATCTATATTCTAGGGACGGATTGCACCTCAATGAAGAGGGATCTTCTTTGCTAGGGGGGAGAATGCTAAAAAGGTTGGAGGAGATTTTAAACCAGGATGGAGGGGGGAGGGAAATGAAACAGATAATGAACTAAATGGAATAGAGGAGGATACAAGGTGGTATGGAGGTAGAATGGGGGCAAGTTTGACAAGCAGCGAGACACCCATAGTAAATATAGATAATACTAGAAAACTTCTAAAGACTAAACCAAGTGGGCGCAGAAAGGAAGGAGCAGATAAGATAATAGTACAGGCTGAAAAAAAACTTAAATGCATGCTTGCTAATGCAAGAAGCCTGACAGATAAAATGGGGGAGCTTGAATTAATAGCTGCAAGGGAGCAGTATGACATCATAGGCATTACTGAAACATGGTGGGATGAAACTCATGACTGGGCAGTTCATTTAGAGGGTTATTCCCTTTTTCGGAAGGATCGAACAAATATATCTAAAACCTATTATAAGGGATGATGTTTATGAAGGGAATGATGAAAATGTAGGGACTTTGTGGATAGAAAATAGCAGTGGAGGTAATAGTATAAAGAAAATGTTTGTGGGAATATGCTATAAACCCCCAAATATCTGCGAGATTGAGGAAGCTAAAATACTTTTGCAAATGGAGAAGGCATCAAAACTGGGTCATGTTTGCATAATGGGGGATTTTAATTATCCAGACATAGACTGGGGCAATGAGATTAACATTACAACACAAGGAAACAGTTTTTTGGGGGTGCTTAAAGACAATTATATGACTCACATTATTGAGGAACCAACCAGGAGAGGGGGCAGTACTGGATTTGGTCATATCAAACAATGTAGAAGTAATAACAAATTTTCAAGTCCTGGAACATTTGGATAACAGTGATCATAACATGGTCTCATTTGAAATAAATGATCAAAAAACAGATTACTTGGGTTCAACAAAGACCTTCAACTTTAGAAAGGCAGATTTTAATAAACTGAGGTCTAATCTACAAGTAATACACTGGGATGGTGTTTTTGCAGGGAAAAATATAGAAGATAAATGGGCAGTCTTTAAAACATTGTTAGAAAAGCACACTTATCAATGTATACCTTTGGGTAATAAGTGTAAAAGAAATAAGTCAAAACCAATGTGGCTAAATATACAGGTAGGGGAGGAAATAGACAAGAAGAGGAAGGCGTTTAGATTCTTTAAGTCAGAAGGGACGGAGACATCGTATCAGAATTATAAGGAATGTAACAAAAATTGCAAAAGGTCAATCAAATTAGCAAAAATGGATAATGAAAAAAGGATTGCAATAGAAAGTAAGGTCAACCCTAAAAAGTTCTTTAAGTACCTTAATAACAAAAAAATGAGAAAAGAATATATTGGACCCTTTCAGTGTGAGATGGGTAGGCAGATTATTGGAGAAAAGGAAAAAGCAGAGATATTAAACACATTCTTTGCCTCTGTGTTTACCAGGGAAGAATCAAGTTCAATAGTAGTGCCGCAGGAGGAAGCCACAACCTCCATATTAATGAACAATTGGTTAACTGAGGAAGAAGTTCATAAGCGACTTGAAAAAATTTAATTAAATAAGGCACCTGGCCCCGATGGCATACATGAAAGAGTTCTCAAGGAGTTAAGCTCAGTAATAGCCAAACCATTATATTTAATATTCAAGGACTCCATTTCCACAGGCTCAGTACCACAAGATTGGCGTAAAGCACATGTGGTGCCAATATTTAAAAAGGGAGCTAGTTCACAACCGTGGAATTACAGACCTGTAAGCCTAACTTCAGTAGTGGGGAAACTTCTTGAAGGTTTAATACGGGATAATATTCAGGAATACCTAATGGAAAATAAAATTATTAATAATAGTCAGCATGGATTTATGAAGGATAGATCTTGCCTAACTAACCTTATTAGTTTCTTTGAGGAGGTAAGTAGGAATTTAGACCAGGGTAATGCAGTTGATGTGGTCTACTTAGATTTATCAGAGGCTTTCGATACAGTGCCATGCAAGAGGTTACTGTATAAAATAAAGGAAATTGGTATCAATAAAAAATATTTGAATCTGGATTGAAAACTGGTTGAAGGATAAACAACAAATAGTTGTCATAAATGGAACCTTTTCAGGTTTGGTTAAAGTTGTGTGTGGAGTACCTCAAGAACCGGTACTGGGAACCCTGCTTTTAAACTTGCCTATTAATGACCTTGAGGATGGCATAGAGAGACAAGTCTCAATCTTTGCTAATGAGACTAAATGATGTAAGGTACTGTTGTAAAATCAGAACGGGATGTAATTTATCTCCAGAAGGACTTGGATAGACTGGAATCTTGAGCAAGTAAATGGCAAATGAGGTTTCATATAGATTTTGCAACGGCTTTTGATACGGTTTCACACAAGAGGTTGGTGTACAAAATAAAGAAAATTGGACTCAGTAATAATATATGCACCTGGATTGAAAACTGGTTAAAGGACAGACAACAGAGGATTGTCATAAATGGAACTTTTTCAGGTTGGGCTAAAGTCGTGAGTGGAGTACCTCAGGGATTGGTACTGGGACCCCTGCTTTTTAACTTGTTTATTAATGACATTGGGTTTGGCATTGAGAGCAAAGTCTCCATCTTTGCTGATGATACAAAATTGTGTAAGGTAATAGAATCAGTGCAGGATGTAATTTCTCTTCAGAAGGACTTGGAGAGACTGGAAACGTGGGCAGGTAAATGGCAGATGAGGTTTAATACAGATAAATGTAAGGTTATGCATTTGGGATGCAAGAATAAAAAGGCGAATTACAAATTAAATGGGGATAAATTGGGGGAATTCTTGATGGAGAAGGATTTAGGAGTGCTTGTAGACAGCAGGCTTAGCAATAGTGCCCAAAGTCATGCAGTAGCTGCAAAGGTAAACATGATCTTATCTTGCATCAAACGGGCAATGGATGGAAGGGAAGTAAACATTATTATGCCCCTTTACAAAGCATTAGTAAGACCTCACCTTGAATATGGAGTACAATTTTGGGCACCAATCCTAAGAAAAGACATTATGGAACTAGAGAGAGTGCAGAGAAGAGCCACCAAATTAATAAAGGGGATGGACAATCTAACTTATGAGGAGAGACTAGCTAAATTAGATGTATTTACATTAGAAAAGAGGTGTGTAAGAGGGGATATGATAACTATATACAAATATATTCGGGGACAATACAAAGAGCTTTCAAAAGAACTATTCATCCCACGGGCAGTACAAAGGACTCGGGCCATCCCTTAAGGCTGGAGGAAAGGAGATTTCACCAGCAACAAAGGAAAGGGTTCTTTACAGTAAGGGCAGTTAAAATGTGGAATTCATTACCCATGGAGACTGTGATGGCAGATACAATAGATTTGTTCAAAAAAAGGTTGGACATCTTTTTAGATGGGAAAGGTATACAGGGATATACCAAATAAGTAAACATGGGAAGAATGTTATCCAGGGATTAATCCGATTGCCAATTCTTGGAGTCAGGAAGGAATTTATTTTTCCCCTTATGAGACATCATTGGATGATATGATTCTGGGGGGTTTTGTTTGCCTTCCTCTGGATCAATAAGTAAGTATAGATAAAGGATAAAGGGGGTTATGCACTATGCAGAGATAAGTGCTTTTAAGTGAGATAAAAAGCCATTATAGCGTGCTGTGAGATTCACAAAGCAGTGATAAGTCTTGTAAGTGAGATAAATGCCTTTATAGCGCGATACTGTCTTCTGTGAGATTCACAAAGCAGTGATAAGTGCTTTTAAGTAGCCATTATAGCACGATATTGCACTGTTATCACTGCTTTGTGAATCTCACAGCAGGCAGTATCACGCTATAAAGCAGTTATCTCACTTAAAAGCACTTATCACTGCTTTGTGCATAGCACCCAGAAAACCCACTTATCACTGCTTAGTGCATAACCCCCTATGTGACTATGTAAAAAACGTGGGACTCTTTGAAATTCAAACATGGGCTGACCAATTTAAAATCCCAGATGACACCACTATTTGAGAATCCTAGCTTTATTCCAGGTATGGAACCAATAGCTTTTAAAGATTGGAGCAAGGCAGGAATAACAAGGGTAAAAGATCTATGGAAAACAAAGAAATTAAAGGGTTTGAGACTGTAATGAGAGAAACTGGGCTACATAAATCAGCCTTCTTTAGATATCTCCAACTGAGGGACCACATAAGACGCAAAGAACCATATAACGACATACAGTATTTGAGGATATGTGTCTCTCAGGGGAGGATAAGAAAGGGTATACAACATACAAGCGGTTGTTACACCTGAAACTGAAATAAAACCCACATTTATGATAAAGTGGGAAGAGGCGTTAGGAGAAGAATTAGATAAAGAAGAGTGGGATAATATACGTGAAGGGATTGCAAGGAGTTTCACGTGTCCTAATTAAAGAAAACGCATACAAAATGCTTCACCAGTGGTGTTACACCCCACTAAGATTGTCCACATTTTTTAGAAATATGTCACCCCTGTGCTCAAGAGGATGTGGTCAGCAGGGATCGTTTGTACATGTATGGTGGACGTGTCCAAAGGTTACAAAGCTATAGAAGGCCACATTTGGTATGGCCAAGGCAATTCTCAGGTTTGTCATCCCCTTAGACACCTGGACATCTCTGCTATGCAGACCAATTGAAAATATAGTAAGAAATTAAAATAAGTTACTGACACATATAAATACAGCCGCCAGATGGGAAATAGCTAGGGCCTGGAAACAGGAACAACAGCCAGCTCTAGATGCAGTAAAAGCGAGACTTTGGAGGATCTGTCTTATGGAAAAATTGACGGGGATACAAAATGACACAGTTCAGAAAGTCTTAAAATTATGGGAACCATGGAGAATATATACTGTATAGGACATAGATATCTTACTAGGGGAATTCTCCAAATTTGAAAAACACAAAATTGGAGAGTCGTAAAAACCCACAAATTAAAAAAGTATAACTCTTGAAGTAATTTCAGTGCAATGTGATCTGAACTCGTATAAAACACCACGGTGGACCCGTAGGGTACTCCATATTCCACAAAAGTATGATTATTAATATGTATCTACTATCCTCAAGATTGTGGAAATATATTATAAAAGCAATTACATTTTTCCTTCCTTTTCTCCTTTTTCAGTCTTATTAGTTGTTTTTTTGTATTAGTTATTTTATGCACTATCCTAACAGTGATGTCGTTAATGTCTACCCCCATTAAATGTGTTACTTTGACATGTATACAAATGTATGTAATCTAAAAGTAACACGATACCCTTTTTCTGTTCTGTACCCCAACCCTCACCTTTTTTTTTTTTTACTGAAAATTCAAATAAAGAACAAGTTTACAAAAATGATGGTGCACCACAACACAACCCTAAACTTTAAAAATTACCAAGATTCAACAAGTGTCAGTAACTAGTACACATCTTTGTCATGATGACTGTCACATCTGCGTTCCTCCACCTCATCTTCTCCAAGTTGCTCATAGCTAAACTCATCACAAGAGCCACCATCCCCACCAACGTCACCCTTACCATCTCCAACCTCAACTGATGCTCCCCCTGTCCAAGGAAGGTTTACAGCAGTCACAAAATCCTCACTGCTAGAAGCACTCTCTATTGCTCCCATACCCTCTCCTCCTAACTGCTTTTCCTCCTCCTGGACCCCACATTCCCATTTGCTGATGCTTCCTATGTCCAAGCTGGAGCAGAAAGAGCAGCAGTAGCGGACTCAGGTGGTGCAGCTGAAACCAGATCCATGGAAACCAATTCTAAACCTGTCATTGTGACCACAACAGGCTAGACCTGGGTCCTGCTTCAGCAACCCTGAGACAAGCCTGACCTGCATGTCCACGCAATGGGCTTGGTTACAGGAAGCATCAACTGTTTGTCATTACACAGGCAGAATCATCTGAGGACAATGACACAGAGCAAATAGCTGCTGACAAAGGTGACACTGACAGAAACTCCAACAAACAGGCAATAGCCTCCAAATCTTCAGGACTACCTGCTTCTTCTAACACAGAGCTACTTCCAAAGAGCAAGCTAGAAGGAGGTGGAGTTATTACAATTCTCCAAGCTCAACTCTGATAAAACCTGTTCCTCTAACACAAGCTGAACAATAGTATGAGCAGCATGAGGCATGCACATAACTACGGGTGATTCAGCCACAGTACCACTGCTATTCCTATTGCTGGCACCAGGAAAAGCAACTGGTACATCTACTGCTTCTCTTACTTTTCTACTTGCACTGCTAACTGAGCCTGTAGACAAATTCCTCAGTTTCCCTCTGTAACCTCCGCACCCCCCCCCCCCCCCAAAAAATCTCGCATTCCCAAATTTGCGCACCCATGCACAAACCCAACCAGCCACCAGCCCACACTCTGCTCCCTTCCCTCACAATCACATTGTGAACAGCAACAGTGAGCAAGTGGGAGGTGCATAGTGTATTCATTTGTGCAAATCGAATGCTGTAACATTTGCTAACAAAGTTAATATAAACGTTTGTGAATGGATTTTATTACATTCGCTGGAAGGGGGACAAGAGAAAAATTGCAGCAGTTTCTAGAACATTTGCCCAAATGTATTACTATGCAAATCGCATACAAATATCCATGTGCGGATTGAATTTTAGTCAAAACGCTGCACATTCGCTACTCAAATTTTTATGCATTGCCCATCTCTACATAGGATGCCGCAAAGCGTTTAACTTAACTTCCTTAGTGCACATTAAACATCCTCCAATGTTGACCCATATAGATGTGCACCTTTGTTTTCTTTGCGCATCAGAAATAAATAAATACATTTCTAAAAAATACATAGTGGATAATAAAAAGTCTTGCACAGCACAGGAAATTATTTAGTAGTCTTTGAATGTAAACTGAGGTTTACTTCACTGCTATTGTATTATCAGTGTGATCAGATCTATTTCTTTTATTTAAGTATTTTTGTGTTTAGGTGAGTCAATCAGTTGGGATATTGCTGCAGACCTCTTTGGCTGACAAACTGCAGACTAAAATTCTACAGATTACAGAAGATTAAATAAAAGGCTGCAGATGAGATAATTACACACAATACAGAAGTGTTGCTTCCTAAGAAAATACAGATGAATCCATTATATAATTATTTAGTAAAGCAAGATAATATAAGAATTATATATAGGTCCATTCCTTCTTAGCAATGTACAGTATACTGGAGTTGTAATATAAAGTAAAAGAAAAACACCATGTAAACTCCCCCTTCATCTCTTGTTCTAGCACTTATCTTTCTTTGGAATAAACTTCCCTCCTGTACTTTGTTGAATTTCTTTCTATATTTAAAAGTTTATATGCCATCCCCCTCTCCCTTAATTCCCAAAGCATATTAAGGTCCTGCAGTCTTTCCTGATGAGACTTAGGCTGCGTCCACGGAGGTCCCAGCATGCGCGCTATGGTGTGCGTGCCACACACCACAGACCAGCCCTCTCTGGGACAGGTCCCAGTTGCTGTGTGTGAACGCACGAAGCGCTGTGATGTGTACGCTGGCAGGGAAGAACATAATTTTGTGTTCCCGTGCCGTGACGCGGTAACGTGGTGGCGCGCAGCCAATGGCAGGGCAGATATGCCCCGTCATGGCCATTCCCCCGTCATGGTCTGCCCCCCCCATGCTCACCTTGAGCTTCCCTACAGACCGCTGATCGTGGCTGTAGTCGTTGCACGCGCCGCCATGCCGCCAGGGACATGTGCATTCGGAGAACCGGGGCCGTAGCCTTATGCTGTAGATCATGCACCATTTTACTAGTCCTTTTTTGCATCTCCAATATATTTATTTCCAGAGATATGGTCTTCAGAATTGAACACAGTACAGTACAGTAGGAGAGGTCCCACCAATGATCTATAAATGGTCATTGCCACCCTCCTCTTTCTGCTGCTAATAGCTCTTCCTATACAACCTAACATCTTGAGAGCTTTCAATATACAGTAGCTTTGTTACATTGCTCATCAACTGTTATTTATGCTGTATTAGGGTCCCTTTCCTCTACAGTAGGTGACATTAAAGTGCCATTAATCCTGAATTTATCCTTTGGATGTTTGCGACCCACATGCATTATTTTGCACTTTTTGGCCTTACAATCTAGTAAATTTAGAATAGGGAGAGACGGGGCATGATTGAAACTCTGAAATATATAAAACGGTTTAAACAACATACAAGAGGGAAGTATTTGTCAGTGAAAGAGAAATACTAGAACAAGAGGTCATGTCCTGAAGCTGGAGGAGGGTGGCAGGCTCGGGAAATATTAAGAAGTACTTATTCATGGAAAGGGGGGTATATGGTTAGAATAGATTCCCCACATAGGTGATAGAGGCTACTACAGTATGGGAATTCAAACATTCGTGGCATAGACACAAGGCTAAAAATGAAAGAAAGTCCAGGATCAAAGAGGGGTTTAAGGTTTTAGAAAAATGGGCAGCAAAAGACAGAAAAGCCCAATACTACATCCAATGTGGCAAAAATACACAGTTAAATACTTATATTTTCTCTTGAATAAGGGTAATTTAGTTGAAACCTTTGGTCAAAGCATTATAAGCCTGCAAGTCACATCAAGGCATAACCAGTAAGCAGGTCCTAACACTACCTTTGCAAATTCAAAATTGTGTGATTTGTCTCGTTACCACTCCATTTGTTTTAATAATAAATCACACAAACAAATTTAACATGTTTTTTGTACAATAATGGGTGCAATATCCTTTGCTACATCTGTATTGTCTAGTTAACCATAATGATATACAGTAGTACTGTATGTGTTTGAAAATGTATTCTGTAGCAGATCATAAAGCATTCAGCGATAACAACCCAGAGACATTATGAGTAACGTACACAAATGTATACCCTGAATACCTTTGTCAAAATGTTATCGGTTTCTTTATCACCTTTATTCCTACCATTACGCTGATTTATACACATACACATTCAAGGATCCCGGCGCTGTCTGCTGTTGACACTCCTTAGGATATGCAAAAATGCTCCCCAGGGGACCAAAGTTGTCACTATATAAGCAGGAGACAGTGCTGCTAAGAGAAACACTTTCATGTGTGTAGAGTACTTCTTTAACTGGCCCATTTGATTTGTCTAGTGACAGTATAATGTTATCTCAAGGGTGCGCTACACCTTGACAAGGTTCAAGGAATTTTTCTTCAGTTCGGTTTTCACAAAAGCAGCAGACAGTAGTTTAGGTAATTCAAAATGTTAAGTGCATCAGGGAGGTTTTATACAGTACATCAAAACCACAGATTTTGCACATTAACATCCTCTCTCACTCAAATTATTGCAAGAACAGTAATGGGCCCCACAGAGGGCCATTTGGGATCTATGAAGCCACAGTTCATGCCCACAACATCTTGGTTTTTAATATTGAGACAAATGTAGTGGTGTAATAGATAGCACCGGTTGGGATGGGTTATTTTATTTAAAATCTGTGAAATTGGAAATCAGTGGCTCTGTATGCTTTGAAAAATTCATAACAGCATTTTGCTTGTTATAATGAAATAAGAATTCTAAGGCACAGCTTTCGTAGCATTTACCACCCTGATGAGTTGTAATATTTTATTGATAACAAGTTATTTTTAGAGTGAAATGATATATAAGTAAAAAAAGCATTGTATAGAGCCAAATTATTCATTAGATTAAACAGTCTATGCCATTGACTCACATTTTTCTCCTGTGTGCTCTGGTGTACATCTGGACCCAGTTTAGCTAGCAGCAGCTTGAGATATAGAATTAGCATATTGTTTCTCGGGGAATGCCCTTGAATGTGCTTGAGTAGCTGTCTTGTATTCGACGTGAGCAGCATTGGTAAAGAGTAGGAAAGCTAATGTGTTTCAGGCACTGTGCATAAATCCTGTGTGGCTGTGTCTACTTTTAAAGCTTAGAAAAGCTCTATAGAAATGTCAGGATCATTGTTCAGTGATTAACGAACATCAAGTACTGGACTGGGGTTTGCACCTGAGGATCAGAGGTAGCTCACTCTACCACATACTTATACAGATCTCCTTTTGGCACCAGGTAAGGACTTACTGTAGGTGGTTATTCATTAAATTGTATAGTGCAGATAAGGGCATTATTGTACAGAAACTCCCATTGACTTCTGTGGAAGGTTCTATCTAATAGTGCCCTGTTCTGCACAATTGCAGTTAAATGAATATCCCTCATAATCTTCATTTTCTGCAGAGATTGTTTTTTTTTATAATGACTGATTAAGATGAGCATTTATGGCCTAATCCTAAACTCCAGCTTTTGCTTCATGAGACATAATTAAAAACAAACTGGGGTTATGCTGGACTTCACTTGATGTAAGATTGTTCAACGATTATATGGTTTCATTCCTTCAACATTACTACAGTATTTATATAATTTGACTATTCACTGGCACATAAAAGGACAAATTGTGTTATATATAAACAGTAAGCGACCAATGTGCCTTTTTAATGTACTTCGTTATCTACAGTACATTTATATGACTTAAAACGCAGAAATAAAAAAAGGATTACGCTTGGACAACAAAAAAACTAGATAATGTACAATGATTGATGGTGATTTCGTTATTTACATTTTGCCGAGAAATATCAGTACCATTTTTTATTAAAAGTAAGCGTTTATGTTTGGATTATGTGCATGTCTGAATATTTGTAGGCGTCATCTTGCACTTCTCCATTTGAATCAGAAAATGTCTCTGCATGCATGTAATGTACTTGCTTTAGTGTATCTATTTATGGTAATCAAGTCAGCCATTGAAGACTGGGGAAGTGACAGTATGCTAATAAGACGGTTCACTTGCCCTTTTAAAATTGACTGCTGAATGAAAATGTTAAATTACAAAAAGCACAGCTACAGATGCAGATGTTGCACTGTATAGAATTTATGCCAAGGCCATCAATGGCACACAGTACAGAAATTGCAAACTACCACATGCAATAATTCAGTTTGTATTATTTATTATGCTTGTCTATATTTTCTTAACTTGCCATTGCATTTTAATATTACTACTTTATATAGATGTTGCAACACAGCAGCGGGAAAAGCAGCCATTATCTTGAATCAGTCACTCATAAAAAGGGGCAGGGCTAACATTATTACACCCGTGTGAGTAGACTTCTGTATGTTCCTGGGACATGATAAAGGACGACATATAGTATAAGGGAGGATAAATAGGTTTATTTAGATACAGAGGGAGCAGCATTGTATGAAAAGATAATTAAATTGTGTATAAAATCTGATGGGGGGGTGTGATTTCTTCTATTGGTGTTCAGCATTGGCGGAACACTTCTGGAGGTAACATGTTTTAACCGTGTGCCACTGCTGAGACTTAATAGAGTGGTTACAGTGAGTGGTGGCAGGAGTGACCTGGTCAAGGGCAGATATTAGGGAGCTGTTATTTAGGGAGACCGTCAAGTATCAGCAGCTAAGAGTGAGGAGACGAGAGAGGAGAGGTTGTAGAGATGCTGAGATGCCTATTGTGATTAGGCTAAGGAAAGTGTGTGTGGAGGTTGGGGTGGACGAGGTGGCAAAAGAAAAAGTGAGGGTGAGATATTGCATGTTGGAAGAGTTACAGAGGGAGCAGCAATGTGAGAAAACGAGATCAAGTGAGTTAACATGAGGGGGGGCAGGAGAGTTATTGTGTTCCTGTTGGGTGAGGCCAAAGGAGCAGGATAAGAAGAAGAGTTTCGCTAGGGAGCGAGGATAGTCAATATGAATGTTAAAGTCTTCATGAAAGATGGAGGGGGAGTCAGAAGAGAGAGTGAGAGATGGGCAGAAAAGTTATCCATAAACTGGGGGGTAGGATTAAGTGGGCGATTTATATGACAGACACATGGAGAGAGAGGGGAGATTAGATGAATCATGTGAGCTTCAAAGGAAGAAATTGAGTAGGAAGGTCAAAGAGACATGACTTGGAAAGTGCGAGGAGGGGAGAGAAGTATGCCTACTTCTCCATCAAACACATGTCAGATGCACCGTTGGACACAGTACTGAATATTTGGGTTCTTTAAGGTATATATGTAGTCAGATGTCCTTTTCTCCTTAGACTGAAAGGAACATTTTGCCTAAATCATCTTTTGTCAGTTTGTCTTTGCATTATTATTTTTGCACACTTTATTAAATGTATGTTGTTATATCAGTCTGTATTTAAATATGTATGTATATTTGTATGTATATTGTACCAACAATACACCAAATGCTTTACAAACCTTTACTTTCCACATTCAAATCTCATATGAAAATTCACCTCCTACAAGAAGTATCTCATTACATTCTCTATGCCTCTCCTAGGAACTCCAGATACACTTGACCTCCCCTGACTGCACTTTTAATAATGTGTCTGTAAGCCTCCCAACACACCACTTAGATTGTAAACTCTTTAGGGTCTGTTTTGTCTTATGTTGTCATTTACCTGTTGCCGTTATCCACATTATTTATTTACCTTGTATTTTAAATGTTGTAAAGCAGTGTATATATTGTTGGCACTATAGAAATAAAATTATACTGTATATAAAAAAGATAAAATAATACAGGAAATGTAAATAAAATGAATGCTTCAATTATTCAAGAATACAATAGAAAAGTGTATATCTGCCGGGAGAATTTGCAGTCTGTGATATATGTGATGTGTGTGTGCATACATACAAAGCTGTTAATGTATTTAAGCAAATACTGCTGCGGCAGCTTTTATTCTTACTAATAACTGGCATGTACCTGGCATGTTCCTGGAATGTGACACTTTTCACCCGGAGCATGCCGGGCTCCTTTTGCCTTCCCAGCCTGGCGCATGTCCGGCTGACGCGCGGTTGATGTGTTAATTAATAATGGTTCAGGATTTACTAGGCTGCAATGCTTCGCGTGTCCGCCAGATGGCATAAATTCATGAATTGTAATGCAGTATATATATATATACATATATATATATATATATTACTGTATAACAACAACCCCTATAACACCTAACATACAGTACTGTACACATACAGTACTGTATATGCACATCAATGATACTGTAGGCCGGCGGGGACCGCTGCTCTCTCTGCGCAAACATCGCCACATTCAAAATGATTTAAAATACATTTTTATTCATAGTGTAGATGT